>VZTQ01013168.1:0-76585 GCA_013400755.1 Pelecanoides urinatrix
TTCGCCGCGCTGCGGCCGCTCGCTCTCCCAGGGGCTGCTCTTGTAGCTGAGGGGGTTTGGCCGCCGTCCCGCCTGTCCCCGCCCAGGCTGAGTCAGAGCTGCCGCTCGTCAGCAGCTCCTGCTCCGGCTCGGAGGAGGGGGCGCTCAGGCACCATCTCACTCCCCACGCTTTTGCCCTCGCGGGCTTTGCCGCCTTAGGAAGGTTCCCCCCGGCGTGATCCCCCACTTGGGAGCCCTTCGCCTCGGTGGCTTCGCTAAAATGGCGGGGACCCCGGGTTTCAAACTGCCGCCGTCCCGCCTGTCCCCACCCACGCTGAATCAGAGCTGCCGCTCGTCAGCAGCTCCTGCCCCGGCCCGGAGGCGGGGGGGCCGGGCACCTCTCGCTCCCCGCGCTTTTGCCCTCGCCGTTTCTGCCGCAGGTTTACCGCTCTAGGAAGGGTCCCCCAGCGCGATCCTCTGCTCCAGAGCCCTTCGCCTTGGTTCCTGAGATCCCCCTGCTTTTTCTCTCTTTGCAGTTGCCATGTTTGCAAGTTTACACAAAGACATATATGATACAGTTGGAGCTGCTACGTATTCTGCAAAATCCATTAGAAGCAGTGCTCCAATATAGTTATCCAAACATAACACAGCCCAATGCCTTCAAAATAAAATGGCTCGGTTCAGCTGCGTGAAGAGCACTCTCAGGTCCCACTGCCATAACTTTTACATAGGTATCCATCGAGTTGCAGTAGCTGGGCTTTGAAGAGCAATGATCCCAGAAGGCTGGCAAAATGTTCTCGGAAACTCCCCAAAATTGGACTGTCATTGATGTGACACTTCTTTGGCCCTTCAACAGAATCCTCATCGTGGTGGTATAAATGGGGAAAACTTCAAAGCCAGTGTGTTGATACCCATTCGTGCCCGCAAAGTTGAGCGCAGTTCAGTGGTGCTCAGCTTCAGAGGATCTCTGAGCCTGCCACACTCCGGTCATGCAGTTTGTTTGCTGACACAAGTCATGAATCAGAGGACTTTGCCCACCCAGCAGTGAGTTACAAGCAGTTAGATGAAACCAAAGAGCCCACCATGAGCCCTCCAAGTCCCCTGCACGCACCTGTGGTGCACAGCCACCATCTAGACCCAACCATGCTCTACCAGCCTTCAGGGCTACCAAGCGTCACAGTGATTCACAGGAGATTGAG
Source organism: Pelecanoides urinatrix (assembly GCA_013400755.1). Taxonomy (NCBI): domain Eukaryota; kingdom Metazoa; phylum Chordata; class Aves; order Procellariiformes; family Procellariidae; genus Pelecanoides; species Pelecanoides urinatrix. Next base: position 1,179 of record VZTQ01013168.1, read on the forward strand.
GGCATCTTAGCTGCTTGAATAGGCTTAATACAAAGCTACGTGGTCTGGACAGGCATATATTAAAAGTCTAGTGCAGGGCAAAACTCACAGCTTTGCAACAGAGACAGAAACAGATCATGGCTCTCCCAAGTCCCAGTATAGCACTTCACCTATCTAGTCATTATCCCACCAAACCATGGAAATAAAATCCTGATATTCGTCTCCAGATAAACACAAATTTTCTTTTATTCCCATAAAATTTCTTTTATTCCCATAAAAGAAAATGAGGCAAAGGCATAACCACCGTTCTGTTGCCTATGGCATATGAAATACATTTTAAAATCCTCCCACCTCATCGTAAAGGCTCATCATTGTTTAAAATAGTAGAAGATACAGTCTTTAAAACTTTTAAATATTTCATTTGCATCTTTTTAAATCAAAGGCAAAGTTTGGATTGCAAGGTGCAATAAGGAAGGGGAATATTTTTGTTCTGGTAAACACAAGTGTAGCCTGTTTCTAATGAGTAGCAATCAAGAGACACTGCAGGGACACAGAACATAAAATAAAATAGCGAGAGAATGCAATATGCTGCTATTCCTGGCAGTTCTAAAAATTAATTCAAAACTGCATCTATTACAAGAGTAATGGAAAAGTAGAGCTCCATGTCTGTAAATATTAGGACCGTGGCTGATAGCTTCATTTCCTCCCCTACCTCAATTAAATATGGCAGCTTACAGCTAAATCACACAATGTGGCCACAGTTTGTAAACAAAACAATCAATGTTATAAATGTTTGTGCCTAATAAATAGATATACCACTGTATCAGTTAGAATAACGCCTCATGCAATAGCTGTTCACTTCCAGAGAGGTGTATCTCTTATAAGCATTTGATTATTAATTTCTCCATTCCCAGTGCAAAACGATATAACAGAAAGAAGCCTTCTGCTGTAACATCTTTTGCAAATCACACCCAAAATCTTAATAAAGTAGCTCCCGATCTGTTTCAGATCTAATTCTCCCAGACAGTTTTACGTTGTCAGCCTGACCCAGATGCTTAAAATGCATTAATGTTTATGCTTTAAACTGGAAAAAACAATCATTCAGTATGATAATCCGAGAATCAGCCTGTGCCCCGTTGCACCTCGGTGGATTTGACTGCCTGATCTTTTCTCATCCGTGTGTAACCCCAGCAGCCCTGGTTCATTTAATTCCTTAAGCTTTAATTAAAAAACAGCAATGAAAGCCAGCAAGACAAAGCAGCTGAAAATTCCTTTATAGCTTGCAGAACAGCTAAGAGAAGAGACAGCAAACACCACATTCGAGTACAAAGGTGGCCTACTGAAACTTAATCTCTCTTCTGTTGTACCCTGCTGAGGAATATTTTACAGAGCTGGTCTTTTGTTTATGTTCTTGCGTCAGGGGAAGAGGAAGCCATAAAACTTGTACAGCAGTTTGTGCATCACAGTCACTATTCTTTTACCTAGTCTCCTCCTCCTGTCTTCGAATGGTGAGTCTGGAGTCCGCTTAAATTACTAGGAGAATAACAACAAAATATTATTAAGGATGCACATTTTTTAAAACACAAAGTCCCTGCCTCAGTGTGGGGCTACAGGGGAGACTTTGTCATAAACCAGGAGATGCTGGTGTGGTTTGGTGCTGCAAGAGGTGGAAGAACTGTGTCAGAACCAAGTTTCAATGGCCAAGGGTGGTCAATGCCAGGAGAGCCCAGCTGGCTATCGCCATATGGCTGTGTCGAGAGCAATGACCCAGTCACAAAATGCTCTCCCACCACAGGGATAACAGGAGAGTCCCCAGGGGCCCAGACTGTGTCAAGAGTAAGTTTTCCTGCCACCACATCAGCTTCCCGAAGTGATGTAGACTTGATGAGCACATAAGCTCTGACAACACCAGAGATGGCAGGTAGGTCATTATGTTGTCTGGAGTGCACAGGATCAGCCAACAAACACCACCAGCAAAGTCACTGGTACAGACCAGGACACCGCAATCTGGACCATCCAGGCTGCCGAGGACCCCGGTGCAACGGGCTCCTTTGTCAAGCCACCGTGTGCCTCGCTGTGTGACCACCAGCCACTGCCAAGACGAGCTGGCCACAGAGCTACGATGCCGAGAGGGAGGTTTTGCTGAGAAAAATTCGACTCTCCCATCTCTCTGCAGCTTATCGTACTCATACTTCCCTGCCTGAACAAAGCCCTCAGCGCCTGGCAGGACCAAAGCACAGCGCTGGCTCTTTCAGTAACTATCAGATGAAGGAATTTCACATGCCTGTCACAAAACAGCCGCATATTCAGGTGCCGACCATCCCTCCTGACACAAAGGTGAGCGTCAGCACTTACACTGTATCCTCCAGCTGCTGCAGAGCTTTATTTAAAGCTCCAGGAGCTGCAGGAGCAGCTTTGATCGTGTTCTGAGTGGTTTTCATTGTTTCAGCTGAAGCTGTGATCTCTGAAGGTGGGCAAGGAATGCTTTTCCCCATTTCAGGAGCCTTTTGATGGGTTTAGACTTTATCTTTTCACCTAATCAGACAGAAATATTTTTATCATCTATAAATTCACTTCCCAACAAACTTTACGCCAAGGGAAAGGTTTTGTTTGAGTGTGAACCTTCTTTCCCATATTTTTCGCACATGTACTGCAATTAGCTTGTAGTTCAGAATGAAGTCATAAGTGAATCAAGAAAATTTATATTAATCTTTTCAAGTGTTTTCAAGTAATCCTGAAATGGAAACAAAAAAACCCAATCAAGATGCACAACAAAAACAGACCTTACCACAAAATGTCTATTTTGACATATTTGTGTGAAAATGGATAATAAAAATAATTCTAACCAAGTCCAGTAATTTTTATAAAATTGTATGTGATATTACTCAGTGTGATTCTGCATTTCCAAAAAAAGTGGTACTTGCTAAACCCTTTTGGAAGCCATAGCCTCCTTACCCACTAGGACCAGTAGGATCAATCCTGTCTAATACGTTGCCTAATACATAGTTTTCGCACAATTGCGTTTGATGCCAGTGAAGCCAGAAACAAACATAGGCACAGCCTTCACTGAAGAGTGAATGGTATTTTATGTCAAAATAACAGGCAATAGAGAAGTCGGCCCCAATGTCTTCAATATTCTAATGTAAGCAAAACTATGGAGCACATCAGTGAGACCTCAGCTGGAGTATTGCGACCAGCTCTGGGGTCACCAGTACAGGGAGGACATGGCCCTGTTCAAGCCAGTCCAGAAGAGGACCACAAAGATGGTGAGAGGGCTGGAACAGCACTCCTATGGAGAAAGGTCAATAGGCTTTGTTCAGCCTGCAGAAGAGAAGGCTCTAGGAAGGCCTTATTGTGGCCTTTCAATATATAAAGAGGGTTTATAAAAAAGATGGAGAAAGACTTTTTAGCAAGCCCTGCAGTGGCAAGGGGAAGTGGTTTTAAACAGAAAGAGGGTAGATTTAGATTGGACATAAGGAAGAAATTGTTTCCGATGATGGTGGTGAGATGCTGGAACAGGTTGCCCAGAGAAGTTGTGGATGCCCCATTCCTGGAAGTGTTGAAGCTCAGTTTGGATGGGGCTTTGAGCAACCTGATCTAGCAGAAGTTGTCCCTGCCCATGGCAAGGAAGTAGACTGGATGACCTTAAAGGTCCCTTCGAAGCCAAACCATTCTATGAGTCTGTGATTCTGACTTTTGACCTTCATTCAACATGAATGTTAGTCTTTCCCAAAAATTGGTGACCATGCCTTAAATTCTCCCTTTTCTGACTGGATTTTAGCTGTAATGTGCTGACATTGAAGTAAAGTATACTTCTGCATTTCATTTTTATATAGTTGACTTCTTTAGTTCAGTAGTTTTACGGCTTTCTATTTGACTTTTTAAATATGAGTTTATAGTGTTTCACCTTTCTCTCAAATGGATAAGCCTGTAAGAACTTTGCTGTTTGATTAAGTTATCATGCATGAAGAGCCAGAAAAATTTAAGACAATTGTTCATTTAAATGGCTGTTAATTACATCCTTCTGACATAGTTATTGTACTATAAGCACACTTTGGATAAAACTGCTGTATTATCTAATTGAACTTAAAAATATTTCTGACATTTTAATGAACACACCAATTATTTTTATTTTACAAGGCTTTCAAATGAACCACAGAGGATTAGAAAATTACATTCAAGGTCTGCATATAATTAAATTGCATAACACAGAAGGGGGGAAACGTAGTGTCATGTTGAAGAAAAAAAAAATGTAGGGATGCATTAGCATTCAAGATGTGTTAGAGTAAATAAGGTCTTTATAAAACAGAAGCCATTCTCTTTTTACCACCAAAATTCACAGAAGTCAATAGAATGACACAGCGTCATTGTCACCAGCCACAGATTGTAAGCCTGGGGACTCCAGAGCCATTATCCTATTCCTTCTCAGAGATCCCATTTCGATTTCACTTTTATGGAAATTTTGCATAATTATTTGCGTAAATCAAGTGGAACTTCACAGAGCCAGTGGAGCTACGCTGTCATGAACTAGACCTGAGAAGACAAATAGTTGTCTGGACTTCAAAACAGACACAGTGCATGTGAGGCTTTCTACATGAGAGATCAACTGGATAGGAAGAGAAATTGAAGGTATTTAAATCAGTTAAATTAGACTTATAGATTTCACAGTTATCCAGCCGTCTGGATGCATTTGACTAAACCACTGAAGAAAAGGGCCAGATCACATATGTTTTTCGTGGAAATAAAGGGTTCAATGTCATGGACCTCCCTCTACAGCAGTAAATTCATGTCAAAGGAAGGAGGAGATGGTCAGAGCAGCCTGTTTTCCAGTGATCAATAGCTCTGTTAAACAATCGTAAGAATGAGAAAAGTATAAGTAAAATAGATACACTCAAGTGTATGTACACACTTTGGTATGTAACAAATAGTGCACACATAAATATTTGGTCTCTTTAGCCAGTGGTTCGTCAAACTCTTTGAGCTTTCTGCTAAGTCTCCAGTCTCTCTAGGTGCTTTCCGTGCTGCAGACACTAACGCCAAATGCAGCATCCCAGCTGCACTCTGAGTAAGACAGAGACAGAAAAAATTGTTGCTTTCCTGATCATAGAATTCATCCTTTGAATTTATCACAGACTGACATTTGCTTCCTTTATATGACGATAACTTGCTGTGCTAATATTGAATTCCCTCACTGTATTTGTCTTGCTTGCACCAAGATGGGTGGTGACAAAATGAGCATAGTAAAAGGAAAAGGGGGGGGAAAAAAAAAAAAAAGGGGGAAAAGGAAATATCAGTAAACTTGGAACAACACTCAATTATAAAAGTGGATACAAAATGCTAATAATTCAATGCTCAATAACATCCATCTGAATTTCATTATACTCTAAGTAGAATCTGGTATTTGGTATTTGTTAAAGAGGACAAATGTTTTTAAAAGATATGTTGCTCACAATCATCTCATGATAAAAAAGATGACTAAAATCAACCAGTTGGTCTCTGTTTCAAAACTAAGAAGAAAAGGAAAGGGAAAAGAGAAAAATAAAAATTCAAGCATGAATTTTCAACAGATGCAAGCCACTCTGGAGGGGGTTGCCCTTAGACAAATAAAGCCGCAAGATCTCGGTTTTTCTATGTAAATCAATTTCTGTCAATGCAGTTACTCAAAATGTACCACAATGTATGAGCGAGTTCGGACAACTCTACATCCTGGCTGATGAGATGTAGACAGAGAGTGGAAGCCCCTGATAAAGGACAGGAAACCAAATGAAATGTTAGAAGAAAACATTGTTCCTAGTAGAATGTGAATCAGAGAGCAGGCTTTTGCTCTATTTTTTTCTATCCATACAGATGATATAAAACTGTTTCCAGCAGCTTTTATTTTGCATATTATAGCAAAAGAAATGAAGAGGGTTAAGGGAACTGTTGAAATTGTTTATGTATGGAAAATTGGGATTGGAAAAAAGATTCCTCAAACAGGAAAATATTGCTAACTTAAAAAAACCCTCTTTTCACTAAAAAACAAATTTTCCAACTTTTGTCCAGTGAAAAAGTTTTTATTCTTGGAGATATTGTTTGCTTATTTTGGACAGTGCGTCTTCACTTCCATCCCCCAAAATACAGCAGAAAGGGGGAAAAGCCATTTTTATAATTTTAGCTAATGTATCTGGTTGGTTTGTAATGCCTCTCCAATTTTTCAGGTTCTAGGACAGTGTCATACCCCTAGAAAAACCTTAAAATTCTCACACTCATCTGTCTTAACAAGAATCTAGAAATTAATAGAAATTTGTGCTTGAAGTAGTAGAGAGAATTCAGCATAAACCGGATAAGGTAAAAGAAATCAGTAGCTGAGTAATCTCAGAGAAACAAAACTGATCCAATTTGTCCTGAAATTAGGCATCTGCTATCATCTTTAATTTGCCAGATCCCATACAAACATAAAATAAAAAAGTCCCTAAAGCAATTTCACATCCTAATTTTGATAATTTTATATCACTGTAACTATTGAGTTTTGTAGCATTGCTCCCAATCTTCTCCAAAAATTGAGGAACTAGATCCTCTGTTTTAACAGTTACCTGTATTTACTTTCCTAAGTCATTTGGTCATTTCCTATATGTGGAGGCAACTGTGTAAATTTAAAGCTACATCCTTATTCAATGTCATCAAAATAGCTTCATCAGGGGAGAAAAAATAAAAATACAGGACTCCTTACTGAGTAAGGGTCTCTCACTAAATGCATCTTAACGCCAAAGACTGCCAAAAAAGTACTTATTGACATCTAAAACAATTCAGAACCTACTTAACAGATATGACTGAAGCATGGAAAACTTCATATAACATTCAAGATTCAGTAAATCAAATATAGGTTTCCACATTAGAAAGCCATAGCTGCATCCAGAAACAACAGCATTTCCAAAAGTATTTCCTAAAATATGTATTTTCATATTGCTTAAAAGCAGTTCTTTAAAAAACTTGTTCCATGTGTGTGGTGGACAGATTAATGGAGATTTTAAAGATATTTGGAATTCACTGTACAGAACAAAGAGGCACTAAAATTAGATAATGTCTTACCTGTATCAGCATATGCATATTTGACTTTATTTAGCTGTGCTTTAGCATATTTTGCCACTTTATATGCAACTCAAGGTTGGTTGCCTAAAACTTAAAGTCCCAAATATGTGTTTACTTCTCATGCCTATTTTAGCATCCTCAATGGAGCCACACTGCTTCTCTGCAGCAGAACATTTAGTCCATTACCTACGTACCTAGACAATACATATTTACTATATAGAGTGTAAAGCCTATAAACCAGTAATATTTCTTATCCCTTGTTATCTGTCTACTGCATAAAAGATGCTTACACCTTCCAAGAAAAATCTGTCCACAATTGTATCAGTTATCTTCTAACTCTATATTTGCATCACCGGAGATCCACTAATGTGATCTCCGCTGTCAATGTCTTTCTCTTTACACTGAAGACAGTCTCTAAGAGCAATTCCACCCCACGAGGTGGAAGACTGCTGTCTCCACCCTCATCCTGAGAGGAAGACCATGGAAGTGCCCGTGCCATTTCACTACCGCAGACCCCTCCCCAGCTTCTGCGGCTGTCTGGGCTTGGTCCTTTGCGACCTCCTTTCCCAGGTGCAGACCCTGACGGCTCGCCAAAGCTCCTCGCCATGCACAGCAGAGCGAGAGTAAAGCTGAGGTTTTGAAAGCACTTAAATGAATACGGAGGATCACAGCGAAACTCTGGACGTGCAGAAAACAGCCGGGAAAAGATTTAAACTGCTTCAGCCCATGTCTGCAAGCAAAGGGACAGGGGAGATGGCTGGAAGGGAGCCATGTTTCTGATAACTGCTGATTCAAGAGCACTTCATGTGTTTAACAGTTCATGCCGGGAAGGCTGACTACGCTCCTCTCAGTAATGAAACCTGAGACTGACAGATTTTCGTCAGGTTCCATAGGGAAACAAGGCCATTGCAAATTGCCAGAGGCTGCACAAGTATCCTGGGAAAGTGTCACTAAATGCTTTTTCTATTCTTACCTCCTTCCCCAGGCACCTGCTGTTGGCACCAGTTGGAGGCAGGACACCGGGTTAATTGGATCGCTGATTTGATTGGAGTTAGCTGTTCTTGTGAGATGATCGTGTTGTGCCATGTACCCCGATTAGTGCTTGAACTTATTGGCTGACTTGCTCTGGTTTTGATGGAGGGGTCTCAAGGTGAGGTTTCCAGCTGTGTTTCATGCAGAACTAAAACAGGAATTCTGAGGGTAAGGATGGTTATATGATCAAAAGTCAGCTGAGCTCAGACAGGGCACTGGCACACGCCAAGTGGGCGTTTGCACGCAGATGTCAGACTTCCAGGAACAGCCAAAGACCCTCAGCCATCACCAGGATCCTCATCTCCGTTCTGCCCATGCCAGCGGTCAGAAGCGACCGAGTCAAAAACGCCGTCTGTCACCTGCGTCCTCCCTCCCAGCCGCGGAGCCAGGGGCACCCTGGCCTGGGCACTCTCCCTCCTCTGACACGCAGGAGGGGCCGTGCTATGGGCGCAAACTGCTGCCCCGCGGCCAGCACTGTCAGCTAGAGCAAAAGCAGAAAGCCTGACCCATGCCCCTTCCAGGCGCCTGCCATGGGGCTGTTTCTCATCTTGCATGGCAGCAGTCCGAGGTTTTGGGGAAAGTAAGGAGAAGCTGGGATGGGGAGAGGCAATAGGAGCAGCAGAGAGGAGGAGGCATCTATCTCATGCAGAGGCAGCGTAAGGAGAGATAAAATGAGTCTGGAGAGATGGGGATTAGTGGGGTCAGGGAATGGGCATCACCCATTTTCTTTCAGCATAGGCAGACCTTGGACGTCCCCACCCTAAGCGCTCACCACTTCCACTCCAGACCTTCCCTCCCAGCATTTCCCCAAGCACCAGTGTTACAAAAAAACCCCATGATTAACCAGCCATCAGGAGGAGACCCTCTGCCCCCAGCCCCTTTCCCCCGCTCTGATGTGGCAGGGCCAAAATGACACCCCCCCCACCCCAAAACCTTCCCTCCTTCTCCGCTATGCTGCCAAATTGAATTTCACCTATACTGCCAAGCAGCCTTAAACTGCTGCTGCTAACAAGACACTAACCCATCAGAAAGCAAGCCTGTCTTCTGCTGCTCATAAAGCCAGATATTCAGCAGACAGCAGGAGCACAAGATGAACAGCAGACAGAAGGAGCACAAGCCATGAAAAACTTTTTGACTTATTCAGTCCTTCTGAGTCAATCTTGCAATTGCGAAGGGCTACGTCCATATGAAGGTACCCAACTCCAAATGCAACAGAAAATCCAGAGGCAGACTGCTGTGAAACCTTGATAAGGAAATTAAAATTTGCCATAAAAGTCAGGCATTGAATGCACACCACCGAGTACCAAGGTGGAAAATGCTCTAGCAGCTCTGGCACTGAGAAAGGTTCAAAGTACGCAAAAGACAATTTATGCACCCAGGCCGTCCTCACGGGAGGTTGTAAGAGATGCAGTGTCATTTGTATGTGGATAATTTCCCATTCCACACTCCCATCCTGTGAGACAACAACGTACTGGAGATTTGCTGCCAGCTGAAGATTAGCTGGATGAATCTGAGTCCTGGAAGACAGTGCTCATGCTGGTGAAGAGAAAAGTTTGGTATAAATAAATGATCACCAGTATTTCTGTTTGTGCTAACCCACAGGAGAAAAGAGTTTAGCTTTAATTTCAGGCCACAACAATGATGGATATTAGTACCTGCACTGAGCCCATGAATAGATGAATAGAAATACATAAAGAGGGCCACAGAGGCATACCTGTCAAACACTCAAATGACTAATACAAGAAGAACAAAAAAATAAAAAATTAAGCGTTGGCATGGGGTGGGGGGACGTCTGATTCTTGTCAAACAATCACAAAAGAGAATTATTTAAGAGCCAAAAGTATGGAGGGGGGAGGACTGAGATTCAATTGCAATGGCACTGAAGACAGCGGTTTTTGAATACAGCCTTTAGTTAGAGTTTAAGAAATAGAAGTTACTGTATTATTAATATGCCTTAAACAGCAGGTAAACTAGCAATTTCTTCCTCTGCAGGCACCTGGTATTCTTCACAAAATAACACTGTTTTGACATCCCCGTTACCTGGCACAGGCTGTCTGTTAAGAAGAGGAGCTGACAGCAGAGGGATCCTGGAGCGTCTTTCACAGCTGCTGCTGTGTAGACCTTAAAAAAAAAAAAAAAAGGCAAGCAATAGATAAGCTTTATCTTCATGGATGTTGGCACCTCTGTTGCGGCACCTACATGGGCTGTGCTTAGCACCACCCTCCAGCTCTGCTCTGGTGAGGAGGCTGTCTTTCCAAGGTATGAGTAACCCAAGCTAGGTAACTCTGAGAAACATCCACATCTGCTCCGTGAATATTCTGGCCCTAAAATGTAAAAGCTGCCAGGGTTCTATCTTTTTACAGGAGTCGAAGAGGAGGGCAGGACCTTAAGCCCTTTATCCCTGTGTATGTGCTTTGCAGAGGATGAAACCCAGAAGTCGTGCAGGGAGCAGGGACCACATATCCTAACTGCTTCCCTACACTCAAAGAGTATTTTAAATACTAGGATGCAGAGATGCACAAGTTTTTCATCTCCTCCAACAAACTGGTATGTCAAGAGACCTGGACTTTACAAGAATGGTCTCCAGCAAGTGCAACCGGCATGTTTGGACCCTCTCAGGATCAGAAGATCCCTCAAGTCAGACGCTCATATTATTACCTGAGGACTCAAAGCACAGCAAAGAGATTGTACCACCACCACTGTCTCTGAGAGTCCTGCCCAGCTCTTCAAAAGCAAAACTGTAACTCTCTGCTCTTAGGAGTAAACTCAGGGTGCCATGTGAAATAAATCAGCATAGTAGTCTTTTGCAAAAAACAATACTTTATTTATTTATTTATTTGTTTGTTTCTTTAAAATCAATTTGCAGAAAGTGGTAGGTTTCCCTAGAAACCTCTGAGCTGGATAAAACTGGATTCTCTGTGAAAAGACTGTTCCATCTGAAGATGTTAATCTTACCTTTAATCTAAATGCACACAAAGGTATTTTCAGATACTATCATACCTTTACCTTTTCTAAGCATCTACCTGTACTTCAAAAGGATCACCGTACTTCTTCAAAGAAAGAAGAAAAAAACAAACCACCAACAGTCCAACATCTAGATGCATTAATTTCCTTTATAGAGAAGCCTTTCACAAATGGCTTCAGATGGACACGTCAGCTCACTCTGTGACAGCAAGTTAGGCAAAATAACCTACCATTACTGTCATTATGAAAGTTTTCTTTCCTTCCTTAGCGCTGACAAATGCTATTGTAAAATTAATAGAAGTTTTAGCAAAGACATTTTTCAAATAGACCTCTATTTAATTCTATTAATACATTACAAAAACATAGCCAGACTAAACCAATATGAATTCTGCACAGAATTGCTCACTTTCCTCTGGCACAGAAGTACTTACCTTAATAAGAAAATTTGGAAGAATTTTCAATTGGAGACACAGACAAATAATTGTATTTAGTGGCAATACACTTTTTGAGATTTATTCTGCAAGAGGCATCTTTCAATTTAATAAATGTACTACTGTATGAGAAGTATGTTGTGATGCTTGAACCTAGACAGCGTGTTCTGATCCCTGCAATGGCTGAAGGGTTGTGCAAAATGTATGATTTGAAGCCTTGAAGAACGTTATTCTTCCCTTTGTTACTCAGTTGGATTCAAGTGCTAAAAAAACAGCCACAGCCCTAAGAAATCGTCTTTTTCTCTGCTGAAGTATCTGCCTTGCTTTTGAATAGAATGGTTAATGGGGAAAAAGAGAAGATGCAGTAACCTGAAAAGTTGGATGAAAAAGTCTTTTCAAGGAAGAAGGTTTCCTAATTTCTACTCCAATAATAACATCAGGAGAGGGGTGGGGAGAATATTTTGTGAAAAAATGGAACCTGGGCAGTTTCAGTAGATCCCCTTTTACTATTTACTCAGATTACAGTGCTTGTTCGTGAAAGTCAGCGATTCCCTTTTCAGTTCATCACATCTAAGTTACACTCCAAACAAGTGAACGTATGGTGGTTCCTTCTTCTCTTTTCACTCTCATCTCTGCAACCACTTTTCTATCCATATTCCTTTAATTGGAAACATTCATTTTCATTTTGAATTGCACAGGAAAAACATTTTGTCTTTAATCATGATGGGGCACCCCCGATAGAGCCTGTAGAGTGAAAATCCACAATGCCTAAAACAAGGTTCTGCTATCTGAACCGCTTCTTAGTCACTCATCACCTAGAAATTTGGAACTGCAGAAGTGTGGGACGTACGATGAAGATAGATTGCTGAATTTTTAATGAGCAGTCCTTCAATATTTACTTGGTTAAAAGACAGTGGATACTTTATCTTGCCTGTCATAACAAATAAGTTCCCCCTGGCAACTCAGTGTCTTGTGTTTAACACTACATTGACAAATGTACCTCTTCGCCTTTTGTGGCGAATGCAGGCATAATTTTAAAGGGAATACGCCTGCAGGTTAACTGTTTTTTTTTCTCTATTCTTCTTTTAATTTTATTAATGCAGTGCTTATCCTAGAGCTAAAGACAACTCCTGCAGTTTAAGTCTAAAACCCCAATTCGAAGTCATGTCAATACTCTCCCTATAAATTCTCAGCTTCATGCACTGCTCAATAGCGTAAGTCAATTGAAATCGAAAGGTTAATGCAAAAGTCCTAAAGTCAGGTAATAAGGACCAACTTCTCAGCCAGCCTTGCAGCCAAAATTGCATTTGCCTCTCTGAGGACAAAGTGATACCTTCTTATACATGGGGCTAATCAAAAAGGTTCTTCCGTCCCTTTCCCCAACATCATCTTCCTTGCAGACCTCCAAAAAGGACCTGAATGGGCTCAAAAAAAAAATGTCAGGACGGTAAAAAAAAAAGAGATCTGTCCTTCTTGCCTTACTTACTGTTCTTCCAGAAAGTTTCCCCTTGCCAGTGGTGTGTTTTACATGACCTGGAGTAGCTTGGTCATATAGGTGTGGCTGCAGGAAAGGACAGCAGAAGCTGATAGTTCACAGCTTTCTGAGACACCTCGACAGCGATGGAGGAGCATCATATTTCCCGACATTATTCCCCACTATTTCGTGTGGATGTGGCCAACCAAGAGGAAAGTTAAGAGTGGATTCATTGAGCAATGTTTCCTCCTTTCACAATCCATCTAGAGATGACAATCCAATTTTCAGGTCAAGAGAAAATTCTTGAGTTATGGAAAAGTCACAAGTGACAAGAATAATGAACATGGGTGATTGCAGAAGAAGGAATGGATCTAGTATGGGTTTTATGGATGAGACACATAAGACATGACAGAGTGAAAGAACACGGTGTGGGAGTCATGATGAAGCAATGCAAGAGTACGTTTGCTTGTGCACAGCCAGCTCTGTTTTACTCGCAGATCACACAAAAATGCATAGACATTTGCTTCTCCAGTCTTCTGACAGCAGCAATAATATAAAAATATATCTATGAGTATTCCATTTTCCCCCAGTCAAAGTCCAGCCAGATTCACTATTTATCATTGTTTATTCCAGTAAATAGAAGCCACACCCAGGCCAATTATCTTGCTGTCACAGCTTGTAAATGGTGTTTTGGTATCATGGGATTCCTGTTCAGGAGCTTTGTTTTGATTTTGAGGCCTCTAATCTTTATCAGATATTACACACTACTCATCACTGTCAGTATCCAAAGCAACATCAGCATCTGTGGCATTACTAAGAGGACCATCTTCAGCATGTGAATCATCCTGCAGCTTATCCTCCGGATTCATACTTGCCTGAAAAAAATTAACTCTGGATGACTCTCTGGATGGCAGCTGTTCACAACCCTCCACAGAATATGAGGGCAGGGAGCGGTTTTATGAGTAATAAAATTAAGTAGTTGGATGGTTTAAAAAGGTTTTCATAGCAACAACACTTCAGTGTGGCCCAACGAGACTTTCACCAAAGTTGATAAGAGCGCAATTCCTGCTTATTCACAGAAGAAACAGGAGACAGCACTTTCAGAAATACTCCATAATGAAAACTCCTACCGCGTGTCACTTGGCTGGGGGGTGGGAAGTAACCGCCATGCCTGGCAAACTTATCACCTTGCAAAGTGATGTTCTCCCACAGAGCTCAAATGCACCAAATATACGGTTCTCCCTGCAAGTTTAATTGCAGTGTGCAAGTCTAAAAAAACTTCAGGCACCCCACTTGAGTAAAATAACAGACAATGTAAATGCCTCCTTGCTCACATCTTATGCAAATACATGCCAATTTCCACACCACCTTTCTTTGCTTCTGGTCATCTGTTAGGCTTTATTTCTGCCTCAGAATAAAACTGCTTTATTAAACAAGAGGAGATAATTACAGCAGTGCCAAAGCCAAACAATGTGAGATTAAGGTGACTGATGGCAGAAGTTATTATGTGTATAAGAAATAAATATGCTCCTGATTATAAAAAAAGAAAGTATTGATAACCATTTTTCATCTGAAAAGGGATATTAATGATGTGAAAAAAAGGCACAGCTTATTAGTGGAAAATGTGATGTTCTGGTTTGCTCACTTTTTTGTGAATTAATTTCATTACAAAAGTTCCTTTTCTCAGCCTCTTTACATTACCCTGTGAAGACCAAACAGAGTAAAAGAGAGGGAGAAAAATATAAACTACTCTGAAAATATCAAACTCAGAATTCTCTGGGTTTGGTTTTGGTTTTGGTAATCCAATAACCAGACAAAAAGGACATTTTGAAATTGAGTGAAAGCTTTGTTCCCACTTATAAGCAGAAAAATGAATGAAAAATTCCCTAGTTTTAAAAAAATGATAAAAACCTATTTTTAGCTTGAAAAATATTATAAACCTATAATTCTTGATTTGGATTTAACAGGTAAACCGCCTATGGTAGCCTCCTTTGCCCTTTCCTTTTAATACCATTTATGCCAGTAGAAGTGGAAATAGAGCCTTTAAAATTTTCCCAACAATTTTACCTGTTTTTCCAAGTAGACTTTTGCTGGTGGTCAACTAAAGCCAGGAGAGCAGTAGTATCAAGATGGTCCCATAAACTACCCTTGACATCTCATTTTCCTCTCTTTTTATGACTATCTCACCCATGAACCTTCCTCTACAGCTCAAGCATCTGTCAGAATATAGAATCTGGAAATACATTTATTACAATAGATATTATTGAATATTAGTCACTTCTGCCCACTTCTTTTCTCACTACAAGAAATACCAATGGTCAGCTAAAGGATGACAAATAAGTTTTAAAGTGTCATCTTAAATTGGCAGTGTCTTCTCTTGTTATAGGACATTAGCAACCGCAAAAGTGGCTATGAAATATGTAGAAGAGAAACAGCACAACATAGACCCCCTGGGTTTTATTTCTGCACTACTTTTCCTCTTGATAGTGCATTGTGGTTGCTTGTTTTGCTCGTATTATCACATGTAGAGCAGACCTGAATGCAAATAAGTGGCAATTTCATGTGACTGAAACCATACAGTGACCCAAAACACCACTGAGCAAAGCCCGAGATGTCTGCTATAATCAGATCAGATTGCAGGATGATATTGGAGCTGTATGGATCCTTATAATGGATCCCTTTTGCTAGCAATTAGCACAGTGTGACATTGAGGCCAGCTGCGTGAGTCTGCTCGGTTAGGTGGCTTGTATGACCATCCCGATCTCAGAAGTGTTGTCCTCTCTGCAGCACATGCTGTTTTACAGGGACCAGCTCACCCCCTCTTACAGCACAAAGCAGAAGGCCCTGCAAAAATTGACAAGGCAACAGGCTTAAAAAAAAATCAAAAGGGAGTGATTTTCCACAGGTACAAACTCACAACGGTGAGCAAAAATTTAGGTCACTTCATAAAAAGTTTAGATAGAGTCATGGACAAAAAAAGCCCTTGTGTGTAACACCTACACGAGAAGCCACTGCTTGCAGGAAGGCAACAAGGTTTGCCAAGAGAAGGAAAACTGTGCTAAGCTGGCTCTGGCCATGGACAGAAAGTCCCCAAGATGTTTTGCTTCCTCCCTGACTTACAGAATCATGGAATCATTAAGGTTGGAAAAGACCTCTAAGATCATCAAGTCCAACCGCCAACCCAACACTACCATGCCCACTAAACCATGTCCCTAAGCACCTGATCTACATGTCTTTTAAATACCTCCAGGGATGGTGACTCTACCACTGCCCTGGGCAGCCTGTTCCAAGGCCTGACCACTCTTTCAGTAAAGAAATTTCTCCTAATGTCCAACCTAAACCTCCCTTGGCACAACTTGACACCATTTCCTCTCGTCCTAGAGGCTTGTTGTCTTCTAATTTAATTCTTCTGAACCCTCCTGGCGGCAAGGACAAGCAGACCTCAATGTAACCAGTGTCGGAGCCATCAGTCTCTCAGGATAGAAACAGTCGTCTTCTGCTCATGTCAGTTTGGCCAAGGAGGATCCCTTCATCCTCCCTGCAAGAGAAAAGATCTCAAGGCACACAGCTGCAATTTATATTTCAGTCACACCAAGCTGTACATTTTAATGTTAGAAATATGAACTATGGAAGAGATTTTTAGTGCCATTATTTATTAGACAAGTTCTCTGGATTTTTATCATCCATAACTCATGCCTTTGAATGGATTTGCTGCCGATTCCCCTAAGTCATGTACAGAAGGTCTTGAAGTACAGTATTTCTAAAATACCATTTTTTAAATTTCACATTTACATGCATTCCATCTGCACAGCGAGAACATTAAATATCATAAATGTAGAGTTAATGTCTCATTTTTAAAAATTATGTAGTTTTGTAATTACATTAAATGAGGGGATACTGACTTTTAGAAACTAAATTCCAAGTCTCTTTCTATTGCCAAAGCAGTCAGGAATATCTTTAAATAAGTTTATGCTATAGGGACCCTTTAATGATCCATCTGCTGAAACTAGAAGGAAGAAGAAAAAGTAGTAGAATCATAAGAAATGAAACTTCAATTCACCATACATTAATAAAAAGCTCAACTATTGATAATCAGGAAGACTTTAATGAAGTTTTTGAAAGTTATATCCATTTACACTTAAGAACAGGCTTCCAGTAGGTCTCTCCAACACAGAAAGAGAACTAAATAGATGAACTAAAAATTTCTTACACAAGTCTATCTTTCATGACTCTTGGCTTGAAAACCATTATAAGAATCTGAGAAAGTAGTTTTATTTCTACATGAATTATTTCATTTTTCAGTGTTTACCTAATCATATTCATTTTCACAAACACTAAGACTGCATGGATACCTGTATTTGATTTTACTTAGTTTAATTTTTTTATATCGGTAAATGTATCTACAGAGTTTACAGTAAACCACCAATTGTAAATTGTTCATCTCCCAAAGACTTCGGGAAAAGTCTGGGAAAGTGCAGATATATATGACTTAGCTAAAATCTGGTTATTGGGGTCAGCGCAAGAGTAATTGGTGGAAGTCTGTAAATGACCTTACAGTCATTTAGAGGCTGGCATATATAGTCCACTTTAGTGTTGCAGCATAACTCTTACGCAGAGTTTATTCTCCAGGTGAAATATAATTCAAGTTAGATGGCAACTATAGGGACACTGTTCCTTTTCATTCTGCAGAATAACGCTTCATTACAAGGTAAGTGATATCTCAGGTTTATGGGAAGATTTACAAAGCAGTAGATTTTCCCGGGATTGCTTTTCGACTGAAATATATTCTCAGACCAAAAAGGGTTCATGCCATTTAGCAGTGCTGCCATGACAAAACAACTTCTTTGACTAAAACAAAAATAGAGATAAGCAGTTTTGATCATGAAGCAATGTTTGGTCATGCCTTAGGTCGTCTTACACGTCCTTTTTTGATTTTGAGACTGAGTCTTTTCATATTTAGAAGAATGCAAGTTACAACCCATCAAGGATGGAGAAGATGGAAGGATAATGCAGAAGGTTAATGGCCAAGGCTGTCAAGCAACCTTACTTAATTAGGAGTAGAATGTTTCTTACATAGTGTGCACATATTTGTGCCTGGGTGCCTGTGTGTATGGGCCACAGTGTCAGCTAGCATAAACGGACATTTCAGCTAAGCTATATTTACTGTATTTGCCAGCTATGGACATTACGTCCCTGGAAATTCACTGCTCTACCAAAGGATTCTCATGTTGTAGTCAGCCTGTAGATAGACCCTACAATGACCAACAAAAGCAGTAACAACCTCATCCAAATACTACCAACATGTTGAGCAAAATTATTGAAAATATTTGAACTGCATTTGGAAAAAAGGCCTGGATTTTGTGTACCAGCACTAAGAGTCCAGTATTTAATGTGCTGTGGGTAGGAACCAGGCTACAATCACTGAACTCTATATCAAAACCCAATACAAGCTCGGAGGGGTTTTCCCATGTCCACGCCACCAGCCTCACTTTTCCAACTCCTCCTTTTTCCCCTTTTCTGTTTCTTAGTGCCACTGCACAACTTTAACAGTAATGTTGCATACACAGCAAAATATGGAAAATATCCAAACTGGGGGACATTGCTGTGAAAATAATGCTTTTCAGACAAAAGTAGTTAAGTAAACATCACTCGGTACCACAGTCAGATGTAAAAAGCCCCATTAGAAGGCACAGAAAAAATTCATTTTGCTGCAGAGTGAAAGATATAGTGCACAAAAGCACAAGAGGACTGGGCTTTTATGGTAAACAAAAGGACTTTCAGTGTTTTTAATGAAGAGATTCTCATTTAAGTTTTTGCAACCTCAAAAAATGTTTGCATGTTGCCCAAAACGGTGCACGCTGAAGGTATCATTTTGCCAGGACCATACCTGCAATGCACTCTGCCATAAAAATTGCTTTCCAAAGAGTAAAGTTGGAAAAAAAAGGGGGGGAGGAAATAACAGTTTTGGAGCCAATTTTCTAAGATATTTAGAGTCTGCAGCTCTCACCGAAGTCAGAAGCAGCAGCATGCAGCCACCACCCGAGAACAGACAGGAACAGACTCAAAGCCCCCTTGAAACCAAAGGGGGCCTTTCTGCCGGCTTCAGTGGCTCGATATCCAGCAGCTCTCTGAGTGCCACTGGGTGATGATGTGTCACTGAAACAAAGGTTTGCCCCATTTTGAGATGCGCTAAATATACAGTGTCAGCAGCGCCCTGTAATCTTTCCAAACGGCCCCAAAGCTCAAAGGCCGGTGCAGACAAAGGCAGGTGTCTTTTCTTCTCCCTTCTCTAAAGTTTTGCTGTTCAAGACTATTGCAAAAGCAGTGCTCCGGGCTAGTTTGTTATCGTCCATTTTTGACCCGGCTTCCCCCAAACTGAGGAACACACTTTTAGCATAGCACTGAAGCTGATGCAGGAGAGGCATTAAATTATTCATTTGCTTCAGGTTTTCTGATGAGTCGACAGCATGCTCGGGACCTAGCGGGATAAGACCTGTATTTCCCCCTAGAGCTATAAGGTGTTTTGCATATAGTTCCCAGCCACTGAATAATAAAATAGGTCAGTTTAATCCTTTTGCTTAGTTTGCAATATATAATCACCCTAGCATCCTCTCATGATCTGATCCAGACTGACAGCATATCAGCATATAATTATTATTCAGGTTATTTTATACTATTAATTTACCTCTTTGGTGTTTGGGATTGGTTTGTTTCTAAGTTAGGTCATTTCTTTTGAGACAAGATCTTTCTTTTCCACTCTACTTTCCTTCACCTGTGCAAGACTCCTCTCACAACACTATCCTAGTCTTTTTAAAAGGTTTGTTGATTTTAAGGTCATAAAGAGCACAAGTCATAAAACTTGCCTGAATTAATTCCTTTCATCAAATACATAGCTGTACACTCGAGTCTCTAGGAAAAAAAAAATCCGCCCTTGGTATAAATATTTCCAAGGGTGGCATCAGTAAGCTATTCCAGTGGTTAATTACCCTACCTGTTTAAAAAAAAAAAAAATAAAAAAAAAAAAAGGAGGAAAAAAGTCACCCAAAAAGCAGAAACCATATATATCTGTGTTGTACGTTTGTTTAGCTTCAACTTTGGGACATCAGGTCTTGTTACAGTCACCTGTGAAACAAAATTTCTCATTAAAATTGCTCTTTCCTGTGTTGCAGGTTGCAGGTTACAGACTATGTCCCCTCAAGAGAGAAGTGGCTCTTGGTTTCATTTCTGGTTTACAACAATAAAAATGTTTACATGCTGCATATCATTACAGTACTTCTTTTCTAAGGCTTTCATCAATGTCATGGCTCTTCTTTCAATTCACTCCCATTTTGCTGTAGCGCCTTAAAATGCTGACACGAGGGCTGGGCATCAGGACTGGACACTGTCCTCACCTTTCCCTAAGTATTCCCCCCCCATGCTCAGACCCTTCGCAAAGTCACTGCTTCCCAGAACAGGCGTCACCTGCATTTTTATTACTAAATGAAAGACCTTTCCTTTAGATGTGTTATAATGCATATTGTTTGTCGTTGCTCAGCCAACTAAAAAATTAAGGTTAAATTTTATCAGCTATCAGTCAACTTAAGTACATAATGCCCTTTTCCTCCTTACTCTTTGCATTATGTGACTTTTTTTCCCTCCCTCTACCAATTCAGTCATCTCGTCCAAGTAATTGATAAAGGTAATAAATTCCTGTCACGGGGTGAACCTTCCCTGCAAGCACCGCTCAGGTACCTGAGACCTTGGCTACATTTGCTCAGCTCAAACTCATTAGTTGATTCTGGCGTGTGCAGGGAAACAAAAGCACGGATAATTTTTATGGGGGAAGCCTACCCAAAAGCTCTGGACTGTGTCTGCATTGCTCTAATGATTCAGGTAGGTGTCAGCAATTTTACACCCTTCTAACACACATTGGGCAGGAGGCTAGAGGGTGATAGTGACCCAAGTAACAGCAGCTAATTGGCTTTGGGTAGGGAGGAAATCAAAGAGCTTGGCCCGGGTCTATGTCTTTAATAGGTCCATTGCCTGATTGTGCCAACGAGCCAAGTTATAAAGCACCAAACAGGGAGGACAACAAGCCCCTTGTGGGATTATCTATACACAGCCACCCAACGTCATGCAGGGGACCAAGCCCACGGTGGGACCATTACACGCAGGATCCCGGCTGCATCTCAGGACCGGACACGTCGAGCAGTGGGATGTGCGTGTCCTGGTCCCCTGGGCCGTGGTGCTGGTCCCAAACAGGGCAGGGGCAGGGCCAGGTCTGGGGAGTGTGAAATCTGTGACTGCCAGAGAATAAAAATCATACAACAGAAACCTCATTATAGAAATCACAATCCACCTGCTATACCTATCCCACTTAATAAATTATAAAAGTAATGTCCTTGAGTGGTGTGGTTCTGTTCTCAGGGCTATCTCACCCCTAAATTCCCTTGAAACACCACCAGAGAGCACAACACAATCCACTTCATGTCCTGCTCAAATATGGCCATTCACCAATAAACCTGCTTTGATTTGCTCGAGGGTATGTTTTGGGTGTTTTGCTTTCTTTTTGTTGCATGCAGCTTCTTTTTTCCAACTGAGACTGAATGAATAAAAAGCGAGGAAAAAAAAATAATCCCATAAATATTTTAAGTGATTCCAAGTAGAAAGAGCTAAGTATCTTTTAGGATTTTCAACTTTATTCAACTATGAGTAACATGCACAATGCAAAGAATTACCCAAGTGTAGAAAACATTTATCTGAACAAGTAAATTACAATGGCACTGAGAGCAAATCCGCCTGTGACTTCAATTACCAAAATCCTTTCCTGTTTTTTCACAGTTGCAGCATAAAAGCAGGAAAGCCAGAGTCAGGTACTAACTCAGTTCAGCACATCTGTCTCCAGAAGCTTTTGTGGCAACTATATGCAAGGAAAGAGACTGGGTTATTGATGGCCCAGAAAAGAAAAAAAAAAAAGAGAATATATCTAAAGGAGCCATTTGCATCCTCTCTTTTCCAGTGATAGGGATGATTTTGTCTCTGTCGACATTCGTATGTGCCTTCCAGTGTAAATTACTGACTTCATTGATTTCAGTGAGATAATTCAAATGTATAGAGGTAAAAATGTGTCTAGATGTGCGACAGAGGGGCCTTCAGATTTTAGTGAAACATGTCATACTACAAAAGCCACCTACACTTATTAACTATAACCAGGTTGTAATTTTACCACGTCCTTTGTCCTTGTCTTCCTCTGTAAGGACAAAAAATTAGGTGTGCGATATCAAATACAGAGACGTGCTACCTTTGTTTTAGATAAATGTCCGTGCGTTGGTGGTGTGACCTCGCTTCCCTATATTATTGCAAGAGGAACGTTTAGGAGTACTGTAAATCAAGTGCTGAGTTATCCAAGGTGTTACCTCCAGCAATTACCAAGACTTTAAGGGCAAGTGCTACATAATTCTTAGAGCTGAAAAAGGTGTTTCCATGAGATAAAATGGCATGGTTCAAAATGTCAGAGGTTATCACGCAACTGGGTGATTGTTTGCAATGCCTTACATTAACAGTACCTGGAGACTGCAATCCAGCACTTACTAATTTAAAGTAGCGCTGTGTGGGACTAGAGTGCCTTCTCATCCTTATTTTGCCAATAACCGGCTCCAGGTCCTTACACCAGCCACTTGACCTTTGTGTTTCTATTTCTTCTCAAGCATTTGGTGGAGTCATCAACATAAAATTCATTAAGGCAAGGACTACTCATTTTTATGTTTGTGAAGCACCTTGCACACGGTGGCCTTAGTGTCTAGGGCCTGTAGTTCCTGCCACTATATAAATAAAAGCACAATAAGTACCAGGTAGAAGTTTCTCTCCATACTAGGGCTGTTAGTTATTTTGTTCAGGGTTTTGTCCAGAGAAATTGTGGAGAGAGCTGCTGCAGATACAGCGGGGTCACCCTGGTCATCAAAAATACCAATTTGAAGTGGAATATTCATTTTAGAGATATTTCAACCTGCTGGTAGAGTCAATTACAGTGAGTGGATGGCATTTTAAAAGCATTTCTTTCCTTTGTATTGAAATAACTTTTTAAGGGAGGAAAGCCATGTGAATAGTTGCCATCTGGATGCAGCTAACCTCCCAGAGAATACATCATGCCACCGGTGTATGCATATAGATTATATTTGTTCTTTTTAGTCAGTGATCCTAATTTTTTTCATTTCCCATTTGACCTGACTTGACTGGCAGCTAAAAATTCCAATTTAAACAACTGGTTGAGATTCATTTGCTAGAACTTATAAGCAGAAATAGTGTTCTGATTAGCAATGAGGCTCTCGCCCTCCAAAGAATAAAGAGAAATCAGTTTTGAAGACGTGTATGAATATGTATACAATACCAGAGCTGTTATACAAGAACCAGGTTATTGATTTAAATTGCCTTTGGTTATTTACTGCACTTTTTAAAAGTTCTGCAGCTTACAAGAGGAGGCAAGCCTGCACAAAGTGCTGGTGCCAGGCAGGTAGCAGACATTACGCATACGTGGTAATGCACTTCAGTCCTGGTTTACAACCCTGCTGTTATATTGTTCATTCTCCCCTTCACCAGTCATGCTGGTTACATCTAATACTGGCAGTTCTGTGATGGAGATTTCATCAGCACATCTTGGATTTAATGCCATGGGGCATGCAAAACAAGTGAGCGAGCAGGAAAGGGGTCACGCCAGACTTCAGGGGTTCTCTCTTTGTTATAAACTTACACTGTTTGACCACTAACTTGTTTTGAGCTGGAGATCTGATTTATAGTCATTTGTGATCTTTTAATTTACCAGGCATCAAAAAATAATAATTAAAAAAACACTTTAAAAAGAGGCAGATTAACTCAGGATAGAAATCAAACCCAAAGCCAGGGCAGACTGTAATCCAGTCCTTTCCAGCTGAACCATTTCTCCTTCCCTTTCCCCTCAATGGCCTGTTGTTACAAATGTGATATTCATGGCCCATTTCTTGCAAGTTGCTGTGATGGAAATAATTTCTCTAGTGCCAGGCAATTCTCTGCTTGCCTGAGCGCCTCAACCCCATTGCATTTTTTTCTTGGGAATTTCCCACCTTGGTTTTGCCGTTAGGTACCTGAAACAACTGAACTGAGGAGTGTGGTTGATCAAGGTAAATTATGAAAGGGAGATAAAGGGAACTGAAGCCAAATGCAGCATTTCCATTACATTCAGATTATAAAAAAATAAATTTTGATTTGGAAAAATTGTTATACATGTTGAATTCATACATCAAATGAATGTATATATTCATATAAAAATGTTGCAATGGTATTGTATCTAAATGGTAGCACTGAATACATTTTCCCATCTGAATTTAATTTTGTCCAACTAACTAACATTTATTAATGTAGACATTAAAAGGATCTAATTGAAACAGCTGACAAATGCAATCCTGTAAGATTAAGACTGATATTGACTAAATGTTATTATGAAAACCGGTTGCATTCTTGCTTGAATTGGCAAACCTCCAATTGATTTCCAAAGTAAAGTCACCACGCATTGACCAATATGAATAAGAGTGCCAGCTTGAGCTGTCCCAAGAACAACATTTGCATTACTCAAATTCACAATACCTAATTCAGCAGTTTTCATGCCCCTTCTTGTTTCCGAGCTATAAGCACTCATGCAAACAGCCTGTTTGCACAACTCCTCGGCCACTGCCATTTATACAAATATCTGTATCCACATGCAAACACAACTATACCTGCACAGACAATGGCTCAATACTCGTTATTTGCTAGTCACTGTTTGCCATTTGTTATTTTAATTATCTTTGGCTATAATCATTTCAGCTGGCTGATCAGGGAGTAGTCAAGTCACCGAGGAGAAGCACGTCCTGCATGACAAACAGTTCAGGAAGCCAGAGACTGATATGACCATTGTGGTGAACACTGAAAATAAACACATTGACTTGCGGAAAACGGACTCCACAATCTGTAAGATTGTAAAGTAGTTTATATTTATTCAGCACTGGGCGGCACGGGAGGTAGTCCCACCAAAATCATGCGTGCCTCAAACACGGCACTCATCATAAATTTATGCAGCTAATTGTTGCATATGCATGATACGCCTATACATATGCATGACCTGTCCCTGCTTTGTATTAAAATGAGTTCCAAGAAGTCATTTCCATGAACTCCTCCCATCCACGCTTGCGCATTGCCTCCTGGTGGTGGTCGTCGGGGGTCGTGGGGATGAAGGCTGGTGGTTCCTCTTTGTCACCTCTAGTAACCTTTTGTTCTTGCGCAGGCTCAGTTGTTCCTTGGCTCTTGCTCAAATAACAGGGTTGGTTTTAGCTGGTTTCTTAGAAGAAGTTCTTACTTCTTATCAGGTACCGTCCTTGTGAGGCGCCAATTAATTTACACAGTAGTTGTGCTGGCCTTGTAAGAAGCTACAGCTAATTCATACAGAATAGTTAATGAGGTCTCAAACTTTTACCTACTGTTTCAATCCTTAACTACTATTAAAGTTCAACTACTAAAATTACCACTAATATTCCCTTGTCTCAACATCTATAAAAAAAAAAAAAACAAAAACAACATCCAAAATGTGTGAGAGCTGGGCAAAAAATGCATTTGATTAACTAGCACACAACAGTTAATACATCTAACAGTTATTCTGGGCCTAATTTAACAAAAAAAAGACTCAGTACGTTGTCTTTCTTTTTATGATTGTGAAATATTCAGACAAAAGCCTGACAAGCATTTTAAACATTGCCAGAGCTAGCTGTCCAGCTATCAGCAACATAGAAATATCTTTGATTTAACTACTTTTCCTCCCTCACAGTTTCTTGTTGCTTTGAATATCTTTAAATTCTCTGTATGCAAAGCAAAGGTGTTTTTCTGGGGTTTTTTGTTTATTTGTTTGTTTTTGGTTTGGGTTGGGTTTTTGCACTGGTTCAGTTGTTCTTTAAAAAAACCCAACGAAACAAAAAAACATCATTTTTCACAGCACTGTTGGACTGTTGGTCCCTGGGAATTACAGAGCTAGACTAACGGCTCAAACACAGCGTCTATTTTTAGTTCAGCCATAGAAGTCCAAATGACCTGAATGATTAAATCATGAAACAGGTGTCCTGAAAGAAGTTGTGACATTGTGTAAAAAACCCAGCATTGTCGCAGCCAAACCAGCCAGTGCAGGTCATTTTGTCTGATCTAGAAATCCAGCTTTGCCCTCCCTTTCTTCTGCACCACCAGCAGCAAAAGGATGGAGCGGAGCTGCCTGAAGTTCATCCTTTTCCATTCTCACAGTAATTGCCTTGCCCGTAGCTAGAAGTACAACACCAGGTACTGTCAGACAATGGCTGGCAATTGATTCTGGAGGTTTCTCATTGTTATTAAATCAGATTTGTTTTTTTTCTTTTTGGGAGATTAACATTAAGATTGAAGCCTGTTTGGTGCCAACACACACGCACTACCCTGTAAACATCATAAATTAGACGTACTTCTTTGAGAAACTGAAAGATAAGGACTCACAGGTGTTTGCAGGAAAATGTGAATTTATTCACACTTAATGTCTTACAGGTAAAACCAAAAGTATACAGTCAGCTAGATGATTTGCCTGATAAACGCATTTGTCTTCTTAATGAGTTTTTTTTCCTGAGGTAGTCTGAATGACTCATGTGTCTGAGCACATCATCAGTAACCTTGAAAACTAAAAGTCAATATTTGGAAAAATCCTTGCACCAAGATGCAGGAAAACTTAAAGCTGAAAATCTCTGTGGGGACACCTGCTAGCTGATGACTAGGTATGTTTGACATGTTGCTATTTAAATAGGATTAAGCATACAGAGCAAATGTTGGCAGTGTCTTTAAAAGTTCCCATAAGCAGGAAAATTCCTCAATATTTTCACACACATTTGATCACCCCGGTGCCTCAGCTGACTGCTGCAGATCAGCTCCTGCAGCCCAAATACGCTTTAACAAGACAACTCAGGGGGACAAGGGTACAGAGTTGAGTTTCATGTCACTTGGCAAAGCAAGTGCAAATTGCATTCACAGGACCATCTGCCGAATAGCAATTCCTCTCCGCCAAAGAAAGAGCACATGGGTTGAAGCACTGTTAATACATTGTGACTTTAAAATAAATCACTTTATGCATACACAGATCATGTTGTGATATTTTTCATTTAGGATGATGTTTCTCCGAGGGCAGCAAAGTAATATAAAGTTTGCATCCATATGGAATTTAGTGTTGTTTGCCCCATTAATCAACAGACAGTGCAAAGTATATGTGCTAATAAAGCCTTCACATTGCACAGGCCAGTGTTGCCTTCCTGTATCTTACCTGTACAAGAAGCAAACTCTCTTGATGGATGGAAAAAAAAAAAAAAAAACAAAACAGATCTGGGGAGGAAAGAGGCTGAAGCTGTAACTTGGCCGGACAGCGATGTGCTGCATGACCTCCTGAGGTTCTGCCGGCCAAGAAATTTTCCAGCTGAACAACCTTCCCTTGAAAAACAGCAATGCAACAGAAGCACAACATTTTGAGCATTTTGTAGGAGTGTGTCGAGTGTATCAAGCCATTTGACAGGATGAGGCAGAGATGGTTTTATTTGTGAATCTTTTATTTTGCCCGTGAAGGAAACTCTTTCAACTCGGGGTTGAGAAGAAGCAACTCCAGTTCCTGCGTATCTGCAGGTCCACATGCAGGGCTGCAACATTTTTAGCACCATCCCTAGCTATTTATTTACTTGCGGGTTGCCAGGGAAGCGGTACTGCAAAATCTGGGGTCTGTTGTCTTTCTGGCATTTTAGACCAAATTCTACAGTGGGCTCTGATTGCCCTCCTGCCTTCACAGAGTGCTCGTTATAAGATCAGAGTTTGCGAAATGCTGTACGGGAAGCATCTCTCATGCCTCTCTGCCTGTAGAACTGAGGGTCTGAGTCACAAGGGCTCCAGCTGTGCATGAATCAGATATATATTTGTCGTGAAAACAATAAAAAAGGTCTAGCACGGCTTCCCCACTAGTAGAACGGCACACTGAGGGCACTTCCAGGTGCAAGCACCTGAGACCCTGGAGAAAACAAGGATGTGCCAAAAGATAAATCCTTTTCATTTAAGGGTAGTGCAGTAGATTTTCATACTTGAGAAGAACAATGGTAGGTAGTAATGATTATTTTTTATTAGTATTATTGGGTTTTATAATTCTACTAGTCAGATAGCAAAATCCAAAGTCAAATACTTGACAGACGTTACTCATCATTGTCATCTTAGAGAAAGAATTAAAACCATAGAAAGATTGGTGTTGTTACTATAGGTATTTTTCTTTACAGAAATTTTAATTAGTGCTTTAATATGTTCACAGTCTAGACACAGGTAGAGATTTTACTGTTCCCCTTCATTCTCCCTTGCTGATATTTGACAGTTTTTGTTTATCAGCTAGTTGTATTATTACCAGCCCTGACATGCTCCAGTAGCCTCAGTGATCTGAGAGCACTGAAAAAATAAACCTTGAGAATGACAATGCTGGCAGCTTAGTGGAACAAAGAAGCCGACAAGCTACGCTTTAAAATGGCAATCAATATTAACTCACGTCACACTTTAGAAACAAGATAGATTTGACAAACAGTATCAAAAACCTACCTCCCATTGAATTTTGTAAAGGAATGTTTCTCCTATATTCCATTTATGTTTCTAGAGGTTATAGCAGCTGTTTAATAATGTTTTCGTGTCATCAGAGAATTTGTTATTACAACGGAAAATTTCATTTTTTGTGCTCAGAGAAACAAAACTTTAATTGGTGAAAAAAAGACAAAGATACAGGAAAGATATTCCAAATAGCTGAGGAGACATTAACATATTGTTTGCTGCCATCATAAGATAGCTTCTTACTGTCAGATGAGATTCACTTTATTATTTAAGCAAAACTCTTTTTCATGAAGATAGCAACATGGAAACTTATGCATGATTGATTCTTCACTAAATCTGTATGTAATTATTTTATCACGGTAGCAGCAACAATACACAGTCAATACAGACAAAGCCAGAGCCCTCCTCCAAAAATCTGAAATACAGCTTCTCCCTTCTTCACAAATAGCTGGACAGATCAACTCCTATGCCCAGAAAAAGCCTTTCTGAAAAGACCACTGAGAATGTTATTTAAGTGAAATGACCTCTGAGCAAAGTTTACAAAGCACAAAGAAAAGCTACATGTCAAAATTGGGGAGAGAAAAGTGAACATACATACGATTTTTGTACGTACAATGAGGTATGTATTAGTTGCAGAATGGCATGTGTGGAAACACTGAAGAAGGGCGGCAAAATCATGTCCCTATGCCAGGAAGGACCACCCGCACCTCTACTGTGTTCCTCTTGCATATATATCCCTTGGTCTTAAAAATGTCCAGTGACAGAGATTATATAACCTCTTCAGACAATTTATTCCAACACCTATTTCAAACTATTAGAAATCTTATGATAAGCTTAATTTAACTTTATGATTAGCCTAAATTTCCCTTGCTACTGTTCAGGCCAGTTAACTTTTTGCCCTGGTGCAGAGAAGAAACTACTCAGCAGCATCAGACATACTGGAAGATTGGACTACCATGTCTCCCTTACATCTTTTCTTCTCAAAAGTTAACCAACACAATTAATCTTTCCTTGTAGGTCATGATTTCTAAACCTGTACTCCTGTTCTCTGCCTCTGGACTCCCTCTGATTAGCTCTCATCTGTCTTGAAGTGTGGTGCTCAACAACTGCCACTAAATGCAGCAAAGTCTTATTCCAGTTATCTTATGAAGAATTCTTCTATTTCAACATCTACATATAATGTTTGCCTTTTTTTTAAAAGCATGATCCACTGTAAAGCATGATCCACATGACCCCAGCTCCTTTTCTGAAGAACTGTTGTTAGTTACGTAGTTTACTCCTAGCAAAGGATAGACCTTTTCAGTGTCCTTACTGAATGTCCTCAGAGACTGGCTTGCCTGGAAATCTATTTCCATTAAGACAGAAGAAAATTTCACGAGGAAAATCAAGTGGGCCGATTTTAAGAAGAACATTTATTTGATTCTACGTCTGCAATAATCATCTCAGTTATGCAGAGAATGATCTATGACACACTGGAAAACACTATTTATAAACCGAGCAAATATATATACTTCACTAATGGACTTGCATAAAAATTCATATTGTGTGATAACATTGGTCTAATATACCTACTGAGCCTATTACACAGATCAGGTTGAATTCTTCATTGCCATGCACAGCATGTAGTCATCTACATCAATGAAAAAAAAAAAAACCAACAGAATACTGTCAAAATGAAATGGTCCACAAGTCATATTGAACCAATACAGCAGATTTCACGAGGCAGACATCAAAGAAAAATCAGTCCTGCACTGTTCTGCACTTCAAATCCAAATAGTCAATCTTGACTTTTAACAATTAGCAAAGGTAGATGCCAAAAGATAAAAATATGAAGTAGCAATATTAATCCAGTTACCAGAGCAAAGACATAAGAAATGCCACCGCAAAAACTGGAATTACAGATATTCAGTCCACCTTGAGCTAGCTAAATGCAAGCCGGCTTCCAGAAAAACAAGAGTAACGCATTCAGACAGTGCTGTTCACAAGTCCTGTGCTCGCTGAGGTTTTTTTCCTAAGGTCAGGCCTAGATCTGACATTTAAAAATGGGCAGATTGAGGAGCAAGTCTCGCTGAGGAGGGACGCGGGGCAGTACGGGCGGCAGGCACCACGGCGGGGGAGGGACGGGAGTCAGAACTCGTACAAATGGCAGTGGTCAGACATGGGCTGGCCTCGGGGCCCTCGCACGCTTTGTGAACTTCTCCAGCAAAAACCGACCACGTTAGCTCCTTCTGATCACAGCTCGCAACATCACAAGCCGTGCGGTGACCTGCTGCTCGGCGCAGGGACAAGATGTCCTTCTTGGCTGGGAACGGCTTTTGCACCACGCAGGCAGGCTCCAAGCCTCCTTATTTACAGACCTCCACCCGTCCCTGCTCACCTCTCCTCCTGCTCACCCCTCTCCTACGGCACAGCCACCGTGCCAGCAAAGAGACAGGCTCTAATGGAAGGGCTTCGCTATGCAAAGAGGTGAATAGCTGGCAGAGACGCACAATATAGAGATTTTTTTTTCTTCAGGAGACAGAGAGAAAGCTGCAGAAAGGAATGGCATGCAGTCGTCTTTGTTTCTGAGCCCTTCCCATCTCTCGTCTCAGTATAAGCAAAAAGCCTACAAAAAATGAAGAGAATATTTACTGTTCTTGTTATTATCCTTGCACTGTAAATGGTGGAACCGGGTTTGTTCACCAGGGATCTCTCTTCTATTATTTACTTTCCTGCCCTTTTCCGGTTAAATCCTTCCTTCATCTGCATTTCTCAGAACAGCACCTGGATTGCTTTTATCATGATTATTCTAGTCCAAATTCTTTTTTTTTTCTTGTTAATTAAAATGTGATTTTGCTGAATTAGAAGAAAATAATACTGGTGGCAACCACTACAGACAAAGGTCCCTCTGGATATCTTAGCAACATTTTTCTTATATTCTGCAGTTGTTCTTGATTCACTGTTCTGCTTCATCCAGGGTTGGAGACATTACAAAAGGCAATCTAAAACATTCAGACAGCCATGTGTGCTAAACTCTGACCTAAACTTTTAAGAGTTTGTTACTGGATCTTCGGGCAAACCAGCCACAGCTCTGGAGCCCCGTTCTGCCTCCCGTTAGCTGGCGGCAGACCCGGAGAGGGGCTGTGACTGCTGGCTCAGGCTGGCGGAGGGTCAGATTTAAACCGCCGGTCCAGTTTATGCATGTGAAGATCTGAATCGGGAGATAAAAACAGATGCGGAGGCCTGTCCTCGCATGGGATTGTTGTATTTCTAACAGCAATAGGGGTGGGATGGCCAGCATCCCGTATAGGATGGGAAGTGGAGGGAGTACTTTCAGCATCACCTATAGATCACTAATTAGCACCGAGCTCTTCAGCCACTCCTGCCCTGCCCCAGAGCCTGTCTCTCATCTGACTTCCTTTCTCATACCCAATCCCTCCAGGCACCCTATCTGCAAAATCTCCCAGTCATCCCAGGAAAATCGCAATATTTTGTCTTCCAAACGCTTCCTGACTTTCATCTTGCCACAGATTTCCCTCTGTGCAAATGTGGCTCTCAGAGCCCCCAGTCCTGACCCTTCCCATCTCTCTGGACCCCACTTTCCTCGCCCAGGCCCCCAGATCTGTCAGAACATCACTGCACAGGGTAGAGAGAACCACCAAAATTTTACTGTAAGACTTTGAAATTCCCTCGCTGCACTTTCATGGACTTTTGTGGACAATGACCTGGTAGAAGGTTTGACATGAGCTGGCATTTAACTGGTCTTTTTTAAAAATTGCATGAAATGAATTTTTAATTATGGCCATTTACCAGAAACACAAAGCTAAAGAAATTCAGGGTCTTTTGTACAAATAAGAAAACCGGAGGTTTTAGCCAACCCAATGCCAGTTTTCAACTAAAGCTTATGCCATGTTCAGCTGTGTCTGAAACACAAACCCCCGTACTTTGGGGATGGCACCACGTGGGTGAATCAGCACATCTGGCTGACCGTCACCATTCCCCACTGAACAAGGCATCTTGTTTGTGAGTTCTTATTTTTCTAAAAAGCATCAGTCATGCTTTTCCCCCCTCCGCCCCCCCCCCAAAAAAAAAAGCCTTTTTTTCTGAGAGTCTTTCACAGCTGCCTGGTCTGACATACATACTGGTCAAGGAATTGAGGTAGGATCTGGACCAATTCTGGGTCATGAACTAATGCAAATTGAAGAAGGTGCTACCTGGATCATGCCATGCTAATAACAACTTAGCAGTGCTACTTAAGAGCAACAAAACACATATGTCAGTAAACAACAGTTTATATTATTCATCTTTTCCATAGATGAATGACCAGGAAAGACCCCCCTATACTTCCCATGTTCATTATATAATTTCATTCATATTCATCTTCATTATCACCTAGCAAAACCAGAAGAGGACCTCCCCTCCTAAGCAGACAGCTGAGTGCAACCGCTGACAGTGACACTTCTTCCTACGAACCCTGTGCCCAAGGCCTGCAGCTGTCCCCAGGGGTATCCCCACACTACGTACATGACGTGTTACCTGCATGATGTGCCATCATATTTGAGCCTCGTATCATAACTGAGAGCCAAACTGTGACAGAGCACCCCTGTTAATGCATAGGCAGGACTGGATTTGATTGCAGGTCTGCTGACTACACCACGTATATGGGTTTTTTCTCCCACAGCACCCGTCTGCTCGCCTGCGCTGCAGACGGAAAGCATTTACTGCCTGCAGGTAAAAGCTTGCTCTGGATTTTCTACCTTCTGCTCAGGGATTTCCTGGCCTTTCTCTTTCATTCACCCACCACCGTAGGTGAGGCTGGGATCCTGATTTTGATGACATGTGCTTCAGCAGTGGGTTTTTGCTGCTCTTCTCACGTTTTTGGACATTTGCTTAAAGCCTAACAAAGGTTGCAAGCTTCAAGGGGTTTCTTTTGCTGCCTGGAGCAAACTATTGTCCTGGCGTAGCCCTGAAGTTTTTTAAAATGAGTTTCAGAACTTGCTCAGACACTTGGGGACATTTGCTTGGCCTGATGAAGTTCAGGTCAAGACACTATTAGGGCTTCAAGTTGTAAGTTTCTAGGTCTCAGCCAAGAGCAGTTACTTGGTGAAACACAGAAGCAACGAGACTATTTAATTAACCTGAAATCTCCCACTGGCACAAAATTAAAGTTCTTTTGCCAGAATCATTAGTAATTTGCAAGCTCTGTTCGGCAGGAGAGTAACAGATATTTGATCAAATGTGCCCTTTCCGGGAAATGGCAGCCGTTATGATGTGGGGGAAAGCACTCCAAAATTCATCCCATCACGTAGCGCAATTTGGAACACCTCGTGCGCAAAAGTCTGTTAACCCTCGCTGTCATTTCACAGAACGTGCTGGAGGATGAAGATGCTGCGCTGCCTTCCCGCTCCCCCCAAACCTGACATACAGCTGCATTTTAAATGTGTTTTAATACACACATCCAGACCCTACCCACGGGCTGTGGCAGGGAGGAAAGGAAGCAGATCCCTTGCCGTCTCCCTTGCCTAGGACATGCCCTAACCTAGGAAAAGGCAATTATGTATTGCATATGTAATTTATACCTGGCTTAGCCGGTTTTCAGGAAGCATATTTTTATTTATTAGGATACATACTATTATGCAATTAGCGTATCAGATAATTGCACGCTTTATACATTTGAAATGTCCTTATTTTATCACATTGCTAGGTAAAGGAAAGGATGTTGGTTAAGCCCCACGGATGCTTGCGGGAACTGCTGCTTTTCACCAGACTACTGAGAGTAGCTTCTCCACGGGAATGAGAGCAACACTCCAAATACAGCTGATGTGTCCTCGGGAATCTCTGCCGAGAACTGTACAACAAAGGTAACAGACCGTGGAGCTGCGCGCAGGCAGCACAGGCTGCGGGGAAGGAGCTGAGCATCTACAGACACAGCAGAGGCAGCCGGGAAAACATGACCCCAAGGAAAAAGCAAAACAAAGCAGGGCTTATCTACACAGCAGTGGCTGCGAGAGGCAGTCTGGTGAGCAAAAAGCACTGTCTCCTGCTGTTTTATTCTACCCGTGTTCAAAGGCAGAACGTTTTGTACCGTCCTCATAAATAAACGGGATTACATCATAGGATCGGTTATCCAAACAGCTCGGCTGCTGCTGCGGACGGGGTAACCACTTCAGTCAAGAGCAGCAACAACACTCTGCTAATTTCACTGGGGAAGAAAAAAATGTTTGGAGATTACTAAAGAGGAAACTTTGATAAATGCAAGCTGCATTTTTCAAGCCTTTCATTTTTACGGGAAAATGTAACATTTCCTTTGTCTCCCTTAAAAATGAAAACCCATTCAAAGTGCTGGCACCCTCTGCAGAATGAAAATTCTTTTCTGGGGGCAGAATTTCTAAATTTAGGGAGCAAAAAGACTTCTGGGGACACAAGCCAGAACAATCATAAGACCTCTGTGATGATGTCTTGCAATCCACGCTGCTCCCGCAGTTTGTTGTACAGGGCAGCTACTTTTAATGGAGAAAAGCAAATAATGGAAAGTACATAAAGCTTTCCTCTTCTGACTATTGAGTGTCCTCTGCCATAGCAAGGAAAAATCCAGCACAGGTTAAAAATGAGCACACATTGATAAAAGAAACGAATACCTAAATTTATGTCTGTGTGTTCCTGCAATGGTGAGCACAGCTAAGACAGGAAAGAGAAAGAAAGATCAAAAAAGTGGCAAATCTGGAAATCATTTTGATGAACTTGCCCAGAGTATCTTGAAGTAATATACAAGATAAATGAGCCTGGTTGAAACCTGTAGTTTCTTTAAGCACTTTGTCAAGACAAGGAGAGATGAGGCTGAGCTGCCAAAAGACAATATTTGTCCTGTACCTTTACACGGACCAGGAGTTTCCAGTTAAGTGGAGCTAGAGATAATTGAATTAAAAACCTATATATAAATGACAGATCTGTAATTTGAAGAGGAAAAAATGGGCTGAGCTAAAGATAATTCACGCAGATTTTTTTCCTATAATTTCACTTTGCTTATGGACAATTTTAAATAGAAAGTAGACCACTTTCCTATTTCAGACAGGTCACTGCTGGGATGGGTATTTTCACGTGTTTCTGGCAGCAGACTGGAGCACGTATCCTGATGTGACTGCAATAGCTCCTGGCTTCAGGAGACTCTCCCTGATGGGTTGGATCGGATCGGATCGGATCATCACAGCAGTGTGTTGACAACTGCTGGATTTGGAGGTGGATCAGAACTGGGGATACCTACATGTCTACCCATCTGTAATACCTAGGTGACACAGAGAGCTGCCTGATAATAAGTGATTTAATATTTTTTTTTGTTTGAAATAAATTTACAACTGGTTTGCTTTTTTTCTGAATTTCTTTCACCTTGAGCAATTGAAATAAATTAAAATCAGCTTCTATCTCAGTACTCAGCTCATTTTTCTTAAGGATCACAGGATAACTCAGGCTGGAATGGATCTCAGGAGGTTTCTGGTCCAACCTCCCGCTCAAGGCAGGGACAGGTCTGGCATCAGACCAGGTTGCCCAGGGCATGATCCAGTCAGGACGTGAAAACCATGGAGGAGGGAGATGGCAAAACCTCTCTGGGCAGCCTGTGCCACTGCTTGAGCATTCTCATGAGCAGAAAGTTTCTCCTCACATCCAGTCTGAACCCCTCCTGTTTCAGTTCTTGTCCGGTGTCTCCCACCTCCTCAGGGCCTCCGCTCCAGTTTGTCGATGCCTATATCCAAACCTGGACGCAGCACCTAGATGTGAGCTAACGAGAGCTGAGCAGAGGTGGCTGATCCTGGCCGTGCCCCTGTTCGTGCCACCCACGATGCCGGTGCCCTGGGTGCTGCCAGGGCCCCGCGGGCTCCGCTCCGCTCACTGCCCCGGTCCCCGGGGACCTTCCTGCAGGGCTGCCCCAGCCAGGCGGGTCCAGCCCAGGTGGCTGCTGGGACTCTGGGCAGGGCTTTGCACCCATGAAGGTTTCTGCTCTTCCCAATCTGTGTGTACCTTCTAACGACTCACAAGATTGCCCTTTTGTAGAAGCCCAGATTCCTCCAGGCACAGCCTTTAACTCCTGCTGACTTCGTGTGGCTTGGAAAAAGAGATTTACTCTCTTCCCCAGTGCACCCAACTTGGTATAGCCACACGCTCAGGAACTCACCTCTATACCAGATTCACACTAAAACGAACCCCTAGCCCAGACTTCATGTTCTCCACAAGCAAAGGACTTAAATCCTTTGACACTTGCCAAGTGCTTCCATGCCAGTCCATCCCTGTTACGTAGAGCTTTCCTCTTCCAAAGTCGCACTTGGGATGCTTTGATCCTGAGCGAGAGCCAGAGAGGGAACCAGCAGCGAGAGCCCACGCAGATCCACCCATTTGCCTCCGCCGAGCCTGGCCTCACAGAGCAGATCTGGAGCAGAGTAAGGTCCTGAACCAGTTTTCCCAGAGCCCTATTAGTGCTGTAATTGTCCAATTATCCGTCCACTCAGCTTTGCTTCCATAATATGCACCAGTGCAATGTTTTAGTTGTGAAGCAGAAAGCTTACTCTCCAAACCTCCGTTTGAAACAACTAATGCTGATTGAATTCTTATATTGACACTTCTTTCAAGCAAAGACTTGGATTTGCATTCAATGAAAATTTCCTCAGAAATTATCTTCTACCTCTAGTACAGGTATCCAAAAATCTATGTAGTTTCAGGCAGAATAAAAGAAGCAAATCTGTTTTTTCTTATTGGGGTCAGAAATTACATTTTCAGGCATTTTTATACATGAATTTTGTCTTCAAGTTTCCTCCTTCTTACTGCATGCCCTCCACTTTAAGAGGGTCTGATAGCGATTCTGCATCACCAATTTTAATCTTGCCACTTCTTGCAATGTGCTGTCCAATATAGTCGACAGTCTCATGGATACACTTTCCAGAAGAAAATATCTCTCTTCAGTTGCTGCTTCCCCTGCCCTTTCTTTCTACCCTTTGTACTTTGCAATCACATTGCGATTGCAAACTGTTCAAGGTCAGGTTGGACGGGGCTCTGAGCAACCTGATGTAGTGGAAGATGTCCCTGCCCACAGCAGGGGGTTGGACTAGGTGATCTTTAAAGGTCCCTTCCAGCCCAAACCATCCTACGATTCTTTTTCTGTATAGCAGCAAGGCACAACATGAGCCTCCTGAGGAAAAAAATAAAATCCAATACCATAGGGCTATTCTCTGTAACTTGCCCTTTACTCAAAATGTTGCTTTTTTCAGTAAAGTAGCATTAGAACTATACAAAAAAATGGAACAATATAAACTCTCTCTGACTTTGTAGCAGAAAGAGACAGAGATGCAGGCTCAGCCTTGCGGCATATACTGTCCTTTGTCTATCCCAGAGCTGCATGCTTAGACCCGTTCCACCCTGTTATCCATTTTCTTCTCAAATCATAAAAATTAAGAAGAAAAAAAAACAAACAAAAAAGTACTTTTCAATTTGACTGTACAATCTATCTCTACTTTTCTCAATTATTGTTTTTTTTCTGACCAAGCCTTCTTCTAACACAAATATAATTGAGCACCCCATTTTTTATCTAACTTTCTCACAGGTTACAGTCTTTACCTTAAAGAGAAGATCCAACAAAACCAAAAATACCATGTTGTTGTTGTTTTTTTTTTTAATGGGAAAAGATTAATATTATGTCTTATGAACACACTATGTATGGCAATAGGAGTTATATTTATTCATTCCACCGACTGAACATGGGGACATGAAATTAGTACAAGAGATAAAAATGGATGCTTTTATGCATATGTTATGAAATTTATGTATGCACCTTTGCTCACATTGTTCCAAAGGGAAAATTTTTCACAGTAGGCATCGGTTGCTTAATTAGCACAGAATAATTAAAACTCACTGCAGGGAAAATTCCATAGCCCCACAGCAATTATATAGGGTGAGTTCTTGGCTATTGCATGTACAATTCAAAAATAACTTTTAGGTAGGTTACCAAAAAACACCAGCTATTCAAAATTGCCTTGTAACAGAAAGACTCCTCAAGCAACTAAGAAAATTAAACCAGGAAAAAAAAAGAAGAATCTAATAGCCATCAGTAAGGTCCAATCAAGCAGTGTATTAACTACTTTCACTTCATTTTTCAGGGTCAGTTCTTTTTATTGATTTATGTAGATTCCTGAACCTTGAGAAATAGATTTAGTATAATTAGACAGCAATAGCAACTTCAGAGTTCATTAATAATCATGAAATATTTCATTCTCTACCAATAAGAACTCATTTACAGTATCCTTTTTTCACATATTCATAAACATGTAGCTATCAAATTTCAACAGTTGTTAGACTTCTTAAAAATTAATTTAACACACTTTTTTGATCTAGAAAAAGTCAAAATTCTCCATATGAAAATGTTTTTACCAGCAGAATGGCACATGGCTCTTAACAGAAACAAAGTGTCTGTCAACATCAATGACAAATTTTAATTAGAACATTTTTGTGAAATTTGAAAAATGGGAGCCATTCATTTATTTTATTTTATTTTAAGCTTCCCGTTTTATTTTGGTACCAATATTCTGAGACAAGCTGTCTTTTTCATTTTGTTTTATCCTCAGTGTTTCATTCCCTCTCCTTGTACTGTATCAAACCAATGTTTTCCTGTAAGTTCTTTTTTTTTGCGTGCTGCCCATTAACTCCAAATGCTTTAGCATGTCCAATTCATTCATACTTGAAAACTATCCCTTTCTTGTGACTGGAAGTCTGGTAGATGCAGTGCCAGCTGCCTCATTACTGAAAGAAATACAGCACACAATTATGTTGCTTGTGCAGAGATCTGAACTCTCAGATATATCCACATGGCTTATGCAGCTGCATGTAACATGTGCTCCTGCATCCAGGTAGGTCCTTCTCAGCAAGGCGTTACCCGAGTGATTTTTAAGTCTGCATCAAGCTTAGATTCAGCTTAAAAACAATACAGAGGTACCTGCAATTATTTAAATGACATGGACTAACGAGTGTATTTAGCACCAGAGCTGCTATCTTGTCCATGTAACTAATATTGCTAAGTCTTGTATCATGTTTAATCTGCTGGGACTCAGAAGAGATAATTTTGTGGGGCAGACAGAAAAACTTTTCTTCTCATCTTACTTTATCTTTAGGAAAAATTAAATAACCTCCCAATATCTTTGGCCTTGATGTTCTAAATGGGTCACAATGACAGAAAATTTTTGCAGAGATTATTTTCAATGAAGAAGCTGCTACACGTAATTGAAATGAATTTGGGTGAGCCCTCAGGAAAACAATGGGAAACTGTTAGATCTCCTGTACTGGATGTGTCTACCTAGTCCACAGCTAAGTAGTGAAAGTAGCAGAGGACACTTGTTGTTTTGAGAACAAATAAACATTTGATGAGGATAAGGAAACATTGATTCCACAGTTGAGTTGGTTTTAGGAGCATAGGAAAGGAGGGAAAAAACAAAGCAGAAGGAAGACGAGGAGTTAAGCAAAAATCATCTGTGTGTGCTGCAGTCATGACAGCCATATACAACATATATATGTTTATTCTGCCCAACTATACCAGCAGAAGGTGGGAAAAGATGGAGGGGAGGTTTACATAAAACAACTAATAGATGATTCAACACATCTTCGCCTCAAAGTTGGCCTCCAAAGAACCCCAACCCCTGAGGCCAGTCTCAAACATGAACTGCGGTCTTTGTCCACTTTTCAAGAAGATGTCCCTCTGTGTTTCAAAAAAGGCCGTAAGATCCTCACTCCACCCTCCTGGCCTAAATATTAACTTAATCCAAACCTTAGTCATCTCCCTTTGAACCAGCCCCTTACCTGTAAGTCCTTTAGGCTGGCTGCATTTTCATGAATGGGTCCTAGATGAAAATCAGTAAGAAAAATTTCCCCAAAATGCATTAGAAAGTCCTATTTATGTCAGTTATTAATGACCGCGACATTGTACTCCCTTTGTACTAGAGTAAATTAATAACTAAACAAGGTACTATGCCATGAAGATTCTGCCTGCTGTAAAAACAACACAGAGAACTTGCTTTATTAACTTCTGCACAGCTTTCAGGGAATTGAAAGGGGAAACAAATCCCCTTTTCAGGTCATTTAAGCCAATTTATAATGGACAAAATTACATCAAGACACCATAAATAGATTTATACAGGTGTAAGTGAAGTAGAGCCTGAATTACTGTGACATTTTAAAATTCAATTAAATAACTGAAAAATTTCTTTAATATGAACCACTGTGGTTGGGTATATTACACAGTGGATGATATTTGCTGCTGCATGTAGAAGATTGCTGTGATACATAATCCATACACAGGGTGATGGATTACAGGCAGAGCCTCTTTTTCCACAGGTCTGGTTTCATTAGCTGACATGAAATTACTCTTGTTTACGCCACAGTTATTGACACCCAGGCAACACTTTAATTCTGAATATGCTCTCTTTTGAGAACTGAAGATCCTTAAGATGACTTTACTGTACCTTTCATTAAGTACTATAGTAATGACTTGGGAGAAATAGCAAAAGTAGTGACAGAGAGATTTGCAGGCACACTAAAAAGAGAAGTGGGAACAAGAGCAGAGTTCAGTCAAGGAAAATGCCAAGGTGATATACAAGGAAGATAAAGACAAGTTCTGATAGGGTAAGAAAGTTAAAGCCGTTGGAATAAATCTTCTACTGTGGAGAAATGTCCCAAAGCAAGAGCTTACCCGACGAGTAAGTATGATCCCTATCCCTGAATATCCCTGAATATGATCCATATCCCTGAATATGTCATCAGCTTCATGCCCCACCACACACCTATTTGTGTGTTGTTTAGATCACACTCATAATTTTTAAGTGAGGAAATCCATGTTCATTTTGTCAGCTACACTTATTTGGTATACGGCCTTCCCAAACCTATACCCAAGTTCTTTTCTGCAGGCCACTCTATGAGCATACGGGAAGCCATCGTTAGTGACTGGCAAAATTTAATTTGCTACTCTTTGTATTATTGCAGCCACTAAAGACAAGTGGTCCAAAGAAAGCCAGACCTGTCAACTCTTAAAGAACAGTCAGCTCCGGTCTTGCTCTGCTAAGTCACCCATCAGATTAAAATCGCTAGGCTCATACGAGTGTGGCGATGCATATATAATTTGTCTGTAAACCACTCTGGGAAGCTTTTCAAAGGTAAATCTCTACAAAGCACACAAATTCCCATTCTCTGTCAATGGAATGTGCCTAACTAGCATTTCTGTCTTGAAAAATCGAGTCCTTTCTGGCTCTGAAAGTATGAGGTAGTTACTATAAATGAAGATGCTATGTTTCCTATCTTTATAAAATAAATCTGTCTAAAAGACCAGAAAAAATCTGTCCTGAAAGGATGAATTGCAAGACCTAGACCTCAGCACTCTGCTGGAAAAGAAACTCGTGAGCATCCCATATCACACCAACATGCTCCAGGCCATCCCCATCCCACATGTCCTGGGCTTCGCTTACCACCTGCTGCAGCAATGCCAGGGAGCCCCATTGGCTTAGCCTGAACCAGTCTGCTCAAGCACACAGTTTGATCGCCTAAGATAGAGAAAATGCTTATTCTCCCTATATTTTGACCATTCTGCTTTTTCCACCTGATTCATACGAAGAAAGAGGTATCAGTTTTGAGAAATGACAGCATCAGCAATGCAAAGAGGAGAAGTAGGCGTCCCTCTTCCCTATGGCTCACCATGACTTTAAACTTGAAGATGTGCAACAGTGGCGCCTGCGAGGGCTCGACTTAGGCTTGCCCAGAAACACCTGGGTAGGGGTGAGTGGCTGGAACTGCACTAAACGATCAGGATGGCTACAGGAGTGATTAATTCTAATAATTTAATGACTTGTCACAAGAAGTGACCCGTGTCCCTGTCAGGCTGAACTATGCTCACCCATCCCAAAAGAGAGATCTTGAACTGCCACATCACGTGCTGAATGAGATCTGGCAAAGCCAGGTATAGTCCTCCAGATCCCATCCCAAGGGGATCCCACAGACCAATACAACTCCGTGGAGCTGTTTAAGCTCCCAGTATCAGGTCTTTAAGCATATGTAATTTCAGTTACGCCAGCAGCTCAATTAACTTCAACAGATATTATCCATATGCTTAAGGGTTTTACTAGATTGCAGTCCAAGCTATTAGTAGCAATATCATTTACTGACTGAAATAGATTTTAAGATTATAAATATTGTCAGATGGAAAGACTCAGCTTGGTTTTGAGCAGGAGAAACATGGGCAAGGAGCACAAGATAAATATTCCACAGTAAGTATTCTATATGGCATTCTTCAATAGGAAACAACTCACATATAAGACAACAACAAAACCCTAATTGTCTCATACTGAAGCAGCTGGATGGTTAATTAAGTTTGTATCAAATACATAAACATAACATAAGCAATACGTAGTGATAGGTAAACTCTCATTACCATTCCTCCCAGCCAAATCTCGTTCCAAGATCTTATGGGGGAAAATTATTTCTTAATTAATTGTACTTTTTAAACTGTGAGCAATTTTTTTTTTTTTTTACTTATTTGTAATGATTAGGATCTTCAACAAAAATTGTCAAGGAATAAGCAGGGGGAGGGTGGAGTTTGATGTTTAATTTTCA
Source organism: Pelecanoides urinatrix (assembly GCA_013400755.1). Classification (NCBI taxonomy): domain Eukaryota; kingdom Metazoa; phylum Chordata; class Aves; order Procellariiformes; family Procellariidae; genus Pelecanoides; species Pelecanoides urinatrix. The sequence continues at coordinate 44,346 of VZTQ01013168.1, forward strand.
AAATAAAATTCTACTTCATTCCAAAATACAAACCAGTAAACTGTGGTTACTAGTTCTTAATTATCACTTCATCTAAAAATATGTCTAACTTGAAAACCAGCTGCTTGAAGGGATAAATAACTGGAGGAAAAAACATTTCAAAACATTTTAGATTGACCCAAAACGAAACATTGTTTACTTCATTTCACTGGGAACAAAAAAATCTAGATTCTATCCACTGAATTTCAATGTTGTGGGAGAATCACAAATTTTGGCTCCAGGGGTAATCCTTTCTATCTTATGTGCTTAACAGAAGTAAAGGTGCCAAGTTCCCTATTAGCATAAAATAAATCCATTTAAGAACCAGCCAGGCCAAAAAGAACAATTGCAATCAACATGACTTTCTGTACAACACAAGTTTTCTGTTTTTTCTTTGGAGGATATTTTTCAGGACTCTGTTGCAACACAAAACCTAAAATCATACCCAGTCCCCATTCAAGCCCTGACAGCAACAGGAAAAATGGCATAACCCTTGATATGTGACTCCTCTGCTATTAAATATACATACACCTATGCCTGGTTCGCACTCTGAATTTATTTGGTTTAGAGTGGGAAGAATTAAATGCAGTCATGACTTCGGTGCCTTTCTTAATTTCCTGTTTGATGGGAAACATTAGTAAACACTGCTATAAAAAACAAGCAAAACATTTCCCACCAGATCTGACCTCTAAAAATTGCACTTGCACCTTAGCTGAATGCAGGCATAATGAGAACATCTTTTAAACATCCCTGTTATCTAGCAAAGGTTGTTGGAAATGTCCCCATAAAGCATATGTTCAAGACTATTAATTGCATTGCAGGAAATGAAACCTCAGCAACATGTCTCCATTAGGCAGAAACCCCAGATGTTGTATCAGCAATACCGGTCTCGCCCATTGCTGGTTGGCATAACTACCCAAAATCTGTAAGATGGCTTTCTGTTATGCATTTGCTGAGGCAGGAGAGTTCACCAACTCAGAGACAGATTAGTTTGAAGACCAGTGCAATAAGGAAGAAGGCTTCTGTAGAGCAAAGAAGCTGGTGTAGTGGAAGAGAAAGGCACAGCATCCTAAAAAGCTTGCAAAAAAACCTGCGACAGGAGGGTGCACAGTCAGTGCACTTACGCTTCATTGACATCCAAGGAATTTAAGCAGGAGTTTGAAATTAAGCTGGCCTATAAATATTTTTTCTGAATCAGGACATACAATCAGAGTGTATATGATTAATGACATATGTTCAGGTTAAACACTTTTAAAATGATGGAGTTATGGAGGATGCAGTTTTCCAATCATCTGAACTGGACTTCCCTACTTGTCAATGACATCCTGTAGAGGAGACAGATATGTAAACCATAAGTTTAAGATTATGGGTGTACAAATGAAAATAAATGTTGGGTTGTAAGGTGATTTGTATAGTAAAAACAGAAACTATTGACCTTGAAGGTGTCTGGTCAAAAGAAACAGCAAAAAGGCATGGTCTGACAGAGACTGATGATAATTGGATAAAATCAAGACAAGATGAATGAGGAAACGTCTGATTAGGTGATCCAAGGGATCAGATCAGAGATCTCCAATATAAGCACGAGCTGTGCCAGATCAATTTTGGGAAAGTTCTTCCGAAGATGCCGAGGAGACCAATCAGTGAACCCAACTGCTAATCAAGAGAGAAAACAAGGACACTAATTTCACTATGTAGCCAAAACTACACGTGCAGACCCTGCTCTGGATCAGTAAGAGAGTACCCTAGGCCAGTGACGGTTGCCCACCATCATGAGTGGGTATCCTCCGTGGGTATCTCAAGCAGTGCATGAGAACACGACTTCCCTGGTGTTGCCACGCCGAATCGCTGATGGATAGAAAGGTGGTCTTTCCTTAGCAATGGGATAACTAGTCTGTGAATAAGACAGCAGGGTTTGTGCTTGTATGGCTGCATGTTATCCTTGCAGGCGCAAGGTTAGATATTGTTTTGGGAACAATCATTTAACAGCTGTTAGCAATAACAACTGGAATATTGTTTTATGTAATAAAAAATAGTATAACTCAATCGCCCGATTCAATCATTGGTGTTTGTGCAAATCGGTCTTTAAGTTCCAGATCTTTAGCTGCCCTGCAATACAACCAGTATGTCTTTTAAAGACCAGGCTAGTGAAATGAGTACGAGAAATATGCTGTCAGACTTGACTTCGCTACTCTCACAGGAGCTGTAGAAGAGCCCTGCAAAGCACTGGGCAGGCTGAGCTGGGGTAGGCAGTGCAAGTGTCCATACTGCTGCCTAGCCAGATCGTTAGAAGTGCCGCTAGAGATTATCACCTCTTTCTGCTGAGCTAGGCTTGCGTCCGGGGCAGATGCAGCTGCACTTGGCAAGAAGAAATAGGCAGAGCCACTTTGCAGCACACAGCTAGGAGCAAGCGCGCTGACCCTTCCAGGAACACAGAAAAGTCATCGTTGTTGCATCCACACCAGTATCCACCAAATCCACACCAGACGCTGTGCTCAGTGTAGGGCTTTGTTAAGTTTAAAGGGCACTGAATCTCACACCTGTAGCACACTCAGGTCTTGGCACTGCAAACAAGACTCCACGTATCTGAAAGTGGGAAGAGACAGAAGGGAAACCAGAAAGCACAACTGGAAAGGCTTGTGTAGCAAAACATGCAAGGCACAGTGATCGACAACAGATAGGAGTACAATGTGCCAGGAAAAGGTCATTTTTCATAACAGGGCAGGGGTAGAGTGCTGATTCATTATCTGAGAAAGAGGTTTTCTGAAGCACCAGTGGGCTGGAAACAGGATTGGGATGTGTCTCCGGTAGCTGTGCCAGTCCTGTCGCTGCGCTTGGTGAGCAGACCCGAGGGGGAGAGCTCAGCGTCAGAGGCCAGGTGACTGCTCTTGGCAGAGATCTGCTTGCACGGCACCTTCCACCGTATAGCTAAAGGAAAGAGGAACCATCAGCAAAGACAACGAAGGGCAAGGCACAGGCCAGCGTGTGCACAGAGCCTGAGAGCAACGAGACCCTGCACCAAGAATGGCTTTGACTTGAAATATATGGAGTCATCTCCTTACATTAGTCACGTTCTGAGAACAACAAGTGCAAGAAAGGGAAGAGAGAGAAAGAGGGCAAGAGCTCTCGGTAGCTAAAGATTAGTCAAATGCTTAGATTATTTCATTTAACATCTAAGTCCACATGTTGGATCACTTATATTAAATTGCATAGCAGTTAAATTAGCATTTATTTCTTTTATAAAATAAAATTGTATTTATTCTGCCTTTTTCTTGGACTTTCTGATAAATATGGCACGAAGTTCTAAAGCTCCGAAGTGACAGAAAATAAGTGCACTGACTTTCAGCCAATATGTGGTTTTCTAATGGCAGATTTTTCCTTCTCAAATCAGAGCAAAAAAGAGAAACTGATGACTACAGCTGGATGAATACTGCAACCATTACCCTTGTTATAATGATATATTTCAATAACAACCACAATACTTGATTCCCATGGATGGTTTTATAATGACCATGGATTACGCTGAGAAAATGCTATTCCTAATTTTATTCTTAATGGAGTGTGAAAGTCTTGCTATGTGGTAGAGACTAATTGTCACTTTAAATGTAATTTACATCACTCAAAGAACACGTATGCTTCATGGTATTAATTAAGGGATACCACAAAAGGTTTGCTTGACAAGTAATGGTGGATTTCTTACTTCAAGCCAAATGAAGGAGTTATCTCACTAGAAAAACTCATATTGTCATTTAACAAAAGCACATTTTATTTTTAGATAGCATGTGGCCATGTGAAAGGGCGTGCATGGCCTTCAGAACATTTGGTATCTGCATAATTAAACTAACTAATCAATTGCAGAGCAGTAGTCAAAAGTCAAACCTTAATGAACTGGAAAAATGATACTTCAATTTTCTGTCTCAAATTCCCAAATTAGCATAATATACACAACGTACTTCTAATCAGTGAAAAAACAGTATTTTTTTTTCCTTGTACTTAGATGGTTACTGTGTATGACATTATTTGCAGTGGCTTTGTAAACCATCAGTTAGTTTTGAGTAATTTAGTAAGAATAATGTAAATATGTTATGCAAAACCTACAAGTTCTTGTCCATTTCTGCAGCATTTTTGTTGAAAATGCCGTTTTCTTCCAATTGTTTCTTGTTATAAAACTTCCATTCCATTTATGCTGAAATAAAGGTATTAACATATGCAGTGCATATCTCCCAGTGGGTGGGTACCTACTGGGAGAGGATGAATATTTTCCAGAAATCCAGTTACCCCTAGAGAAGTGGCTGCAGATCTGACTGGTAGAGGTCAGGAGTGACTTTTCATTCACTTCGCTTCCATTCTGAATGTACGGAGAGGGATTTGACTGAGACCAGCACAGTGATAAACCTAACAACGATCCATGTTTTTCTCCATCCTACAGTCACGTAGATCCAAGCCCCGTCCTGCACAGCTCTACTGGCATGCAAGCACCAGCCTCCAAAGGGCTGACTGCCACAAATGATGGAAATTGATTTTCACCCTTATTTTACTTATCGGAAAATGAGACGTATCCGTTAAACATCATTCACTAAGATATAACGCAGGTCAGGGATATCATGAGAATCTGTACCTAGGTTTCCTGAGTTCCGCTGCCTTGCCTGAAGTTGCAAAAGCATGGAAAGCAAAATTTGGCCCAAAGCAAAATTGTTACCCCAAATCAAGGAACTTCAGCTAAGATGTTGGTGAGTCCTCATTTCATGTGAAATTTGCAGCAAATGCTCATTTTTTTCTGAAGTCATTCAGCCAGCTCCTCAGCATAGTTTATTACATATATCTATCCAATGTGCTTTAACTCAGTCAAGAGAAGGTATTACCTAATGGATGGGTGGAGGTGGAGAAGGATCCTAAGCCAGTTTGTTGGGACAATTCATAAAGGGTTGTCATCCTGTCCATGAACATGTGAAACTGAATATTACCATAAGTTCTCAACAATAAACTTAATCCGCATTGCACCGGTGCCTTACCTCACGTTAGCACTGCAAAATAGCCAAAGCTTTAGAGAATAGATCAGCCATCTGCGCCTGCAGGTGTTTACAATACAGAATAAATTAAGAAGTGACAAGGCATTGAGAAGGTTACAGTTGAATAATTACCATAGAAAACTCAAAATCTTATGCACCATTTCAACTACTGAAGATGAAGTATCTTTCTCTGTCCTTTTAAAATCAGTTTCTACTCTTGTTTAGTTTGCCCTTCTGTCTGAAGGACATCTCCCTTCTTCAAATACAGAACACTTACAGTAATTAAGCTATGTCAATACTTGTGTTAACAAGGTTTTGTTTTTCTTTTTGATTTAATTGATGCAAGAAATTCAGTTACCAGTGTTGAACACAAAGACCTGTGCTTGCCTATTTCTGCCTACGACAGCCTGTTCTGTGAGAACATCTTCTGGCTCTAGTTTTCTTTCCTTTCTGAAAATCTCTTGAAATGTTCAGTTCAGACACAGTGAAAAGTAATACATGAAAACATGTGGGATCAGGGACGTTCCCAAGCCCTTCTTCCTGAATATGATGCTGTTCCATGGAAGTCATTGGCATTGAGGTTCAACAGGGCCAAGTGCAAGGTCCTGCACCTGGGTCGGGGCAACCCCCGGTATCAGCACAGGCTGGGGATGAAGGGATGGAGAGCAGCCCTGCTGAGAAGGACTTGGGGTACTGGTGGACAAAAAGCTGGACACGAGCCGGCAATGTGCACTCACAGCCCAGAAGGCCAACTGTGTCCTGGGCTGCATCCCCAGCAGCGTGGGCAGCAGGTCGAGGGGGGGGATTCTGCCCCTCTGCTCTGCTCTGGTGAGACCCCCCTGCAGTGCTGCGTCCAGCTCGGGGGTCCTCAGCACAGGACAGACATGGACCTGTTGGAGCGGGGCCAGGGGAGGCCACGGAAATGATCAGGGGGATGGGACAGTTCTGCTGTGAGGAAAGGCTGAGAGAGTTGGGGTTGTTCAGCCTGGAGAAGAGAAGGCTTCGGGGGGACCTTATTGCGGCCTGTCAGTATGTAAAGGGGCTTATAAGAAAGATGGGGACAGACTTTCTAGCAGGGCCTGTTGCGACAGGACAAGGGGAAATGGTTTTAAACTCAAAGAGGGTAGATTCAGACTAGACTTAAGGAAGAAACAGTGGTGAAACACTGGCACAGGTTGCCCAGAGAGGTGGTCGATGCCCCATCCCTGGCAACATTCAAGGTCAGGTTGGACGGGGCTCTGAGCAACCTGGTCTAGTTGAAGATGTCCCTGCCCACGGAAGGGGGGTTGGACTAGATGAGCTCTAAAGGTCCCTTCCAACCCAAACTATTCTGTGATTCTATGGTTCTATTTCACAAGGAATTCTCCAAGATGAAGGTCAGCCTCAAGTTTACTTACGCATTGTACATCTTCAACATGGAAGCTGCAGAGGTGTGGTAGTAACAGGAACACAAAGACCTTAGATCTCATTAGAACTTGGCTGGCCTTTAAAAATTAGAAAACAATTTTTAACAATCCCCAAATTAATAAAACATCACTATTTGAGCACTGAAACACAAGAAATATTCAATTGATGAAATGCTTCTGATTTTGAAAATGGGAAGTTTTTAAATGTTTTGCTTCTAAGTATTATATATGATAAATATATGATAAATGTTCATAGCATTTTATGACAGAATATTTTGATTTTTTTCAGGGCAAGAAAAAGGTTTCACCTTTTCTAAAACTCTTTAGAATTAAAAAAAAAAGAAAAGTAAAAAAAATTGTTAAAACATTTTAATAGGGAGATAACTATGAGAAACTTTTGCATAACATCTATTATATTGAGCCCTTTGTCTAGCCATAGCAGCAGTGGATTTAAGGATCTTTAGAGGTAAGCCATGCACGAGACTAAAGAAATTAGTAATTAAGCATTCTGATATCTTCCTCATGTGGTACGGGGGTTTTTTTTGATAATCACAGAAGACGGTGAACAGACATGGTCACAAATAGCTCAGATGCAAATCCATCTTTCAGGAGTTGTGGTTTAAATAACAGTGCCTGCTCCCCAAAGTAATTTTCTCTCTTCAACTGTCTGGAGAGAGACAGAGCGCGCTCCTCGCGCTGCTCGCCCTCGAAAGACACAACGCGGCTGAGCTGGCAGCAGTGTGTTATTATTGCATAGGCTGAGCAGCATTCATGCACTAAGAAAAAGGATTTCCAGAAGTGCAGAAGAGGAGTTACATCTCCCGCCAGGCGTAGGTTGGCCCAGGGCAACAAGTGCATCCCTCCACAGCATCTCGCTGTCCTGGAAAATGAGACTACTCGGGGCCAAAAATTCAGAAATTTTTCTAGGAGGTAGAATAAAAGCTTTTGGGCTTTTAATTTTATAAATTGGTAGTGTTGCAATGAAGAGAAGCCTGATACCTGTCACCTGCAGAAGAGGGAAAGGTCTGTAGGGTCACACGTGCTTTTGCAGAGATGCAGACTCATCCCCTGGGTTTGAGGCACTGATTTTGGTCTCCCAGCCCCGTACTCCTTTATCCCACACTCTTTAAGTCCACGTTTTGGTCAGACATAGAAAAGAGACAGATTTCTCTACTGCTTAAAAACTAAAGCAAACAGTAGGATTGTGACTGGGATAGGGTTTGTGGCTAAACCAGAAGATTTGGCTGGGTTAGTAACACAAGTTGCATAAGCAGCAAACTGGGTTACCTTCCAGTTCATCTGGGAAACCAGAAAAGAAAAATACTTAGCATTAAATATATAGCAGTACAAAAAATAACAGCAAACCTGGACATGGGTTATCTCTGTAAAGCAGATGTTATTAATATGTCATATACTGGCTGGTGTGCAGAGGAACTAATAAAATGATTTACAGCTATAATTATTTTATTATATGGAATGAACGGTACTGAGATGCAAATCTAGAAAACCCCACTGAATATTCCTGATAAAGGAATTTAATCTTGACCTTGAGCAAGACTGATGTGTGAGGGTTGGCATACAAAAGGATACTTTTTAATACGATTTTACACATTCCTACCCAAAAGGGAAGCAGTCAGTTACAGTAGAGGTTGCCGAACCCAGTAGCCCAGTAGACATGTGGCTTTGCGTCCCTAGGTTCAGTCAGTAGCAAAGCTGAGTGCGTATTCCCAGCAGGCACACTGGAATGTATACACTTAACATTTTTATTTTCTTTTCTTTTCTTTAGCACACTGAATTATTTGGTTCAGTGCTGCAGTTTTTGGAGGACAACTAGCATGGAACAGAATCCAAAAAACACGTATAGACCAGCAGACTTCATCATCAATTTTTGATTTTGGTATTTTAAACACAGAGTTTAGTCAGTCTTACCTTTAGGATGTAAATCACGTATCAGGCAAAAGTGCTAGAAAAGAAAAAATATTTCTAATATATGTCTTCTGTTCTTAGGTTTTGAAGTGAAACTTCATTTTCTGGTCAAATCCAAGCAGAGTAGGTCAGTTGCTCATTTTATTGTAGCTCTCAATCGAGCATTGACCTTGGGGCAGCTTCACTTTTTTGACATTTCCTACCTAACCCAGTAATCTGGACCTTATCCTAGAAGCAATCTCTACAATGGGCAGCAAAAGCCACCTTCTTCTCTTAAATCTTCATTTAAGAGAAGAAACAGGCATGAAAAAAGCCACAGTCAATGGCAGAAAAGATAACTAAAGACATACAGAGACAAATTTTCTTTCACGTGCCCAACTGCCAGGCCAAGAGACCTACAGACCATTTTAATATGTTTGAATCAAACCTACTGGAGCAGTCAGATCAATTATTGAGCATTTGTAGGATTATCTAATTAAAATGTTAGCAGGCAAATTGGACAGCATGGAATTACTCTACAGAAAATTGCATAAGGCAATTTTTTTCCCAGTGTAATAAACCTCCTTCTCCAAAGGCAGACTGCCTTTTCATTCCATTTTGATTTTTTAAAAAGCTTTTGGTGTCTGTCTTTCAAAACTGAAAAACAAATTTTCTCCTCAATTTCTTTTCCTCCTTCCTGCAGCGTGTAGTTTTCACTAAAAATAGAGTAGGGGGAAGGAAAAGGGTAGTGTGAGAAGTGAGAAACCTAATTTTTAAACTATTTCTATAGTTGCACAAAAAACCCAGGAAACTAAGACAGGATAGGATGCTGAGGCAGAAAACAGAATGCGTGACAGGTTAGGTGCGATAAAAGTAAATAAATGGAGATAAAATTTTCTTGTAGCGACCGTGGAAACAACCACAACAACCACCCGGCACAAAGCCATAAAACATTTCCAACGAGCACCCGCGTCAGCACGCCAAAATCACAAAAACGAGGCAGCCAGGTCTTGATAAAAACACTCAAATTCAACACTTGAGGCTCAAGTGGAGCTTCTGGTGTCAGATGTGACAGACCAGCCGGCACTCGGGTGGATCTCGCCCTCTGTGATGTACGTGCTGGGGAATATGTGTGAAAATTAACTCTGTCGTCACATTTAATTATACCCAAGTGCTTTATCCCGCTGCAGAGTGGCGCTGGATAAGAAGGCACAAATATTTGCTGCCTGTATTTTGCACGTAACTTTAACAATTAACCTGTTGTTTCTCAGCAAAATAAATAAAAATATTAATTTAAAAAAAATAATTTAAAAAAATATTAATTGGGCCAACGAAGGTTTGCAGCAGCCTTTTGATGTTTTTTAAGTCAGCCTGCCGTTATTTTAGCAGTGTGAAACAAAGCTCACCCGGACAAAAGGGTTAAATAGAAATGATTGTTTATTTTTGCTGCACAAATGTCTGCGCCTCATGTGAAAAGCAAACTACAGATTTTCATGTTTGCTGCCTTGTCGCTATGAATTGGGAGACACAAATATCTCTGCATGAGCGAGTTTTCATATTCTCTCTCGTACGTTGATAATTTCACCCGCCTGCTTCATCATCGCTTTAGCTTGTCTAACTCATCTCAGATCAATGGGAACTTGAAATTATCTCAAAGTACATATGAAATCCATAATAGGGGTGTGAAGAAGATGCATCGAGGTATGGGGCGTGGGGACAAAGCTTTTGTTACACCGTGGCATAGCACAGTCTACTCTAAATTGCACCGTCACACATAACAAATAAAGCAAACACAAAACAGTATTTTTGTGCTTCCTGCCACTTGGGAATTTTTACATTTCACATGCTTTACTGCAGCAGAAAACATACAGGTATTCCGAATCAGGCTTTGTGTCTGAAATATAGCTGGAGTTTGCCAGTTTTCACTGGTTTTACCCAAATTAAAGCATTAAATTGTAGAATCATGCATGCACATATATTCTTGGATGGTGGATGTGTTGGCTTTATTCATATCACATACCAACCGGCTCCTTACTCAGAAACAGTCTCATTCAGTGAGATGCTGTCCAGCAGGAATAAAGATATTGGAATTTTTCACTTAATCACTTAGCTCCTGAATCAAAGATCTGTGGGTTTGCTATTGACTCCCGGGGTTAACAGAGCACCAGACTGCAACATAAGAAGCCTGATGTCTATCCTCTGATCTGCCATCGTCTGGGGGTGGTCACGCTGGTCTCGTCCTCTCTGATCCCTGAATACTAAGGAGAAATAAAATATTATTTACCACCATAACTCCTATAAATGCAAGAGAAAGTGGCATGCTATGCACATAATTACTCTCTTGTGGTTCTAAGGCACTGTTTTTTTTTCAGATAGGAGAGGAATAGAAGTGTATATTCTTGCAAGAAATCAAAAACAGAGAGGACAGAACTATGGCAGAAAAAGAAGTGCGCACAAATAATTGGACTTAGCAGAAATGTGATATCTCAGACAAACAGATACAGGAAGCACTTTGTGAAAAATAAATGAAATGGAGACACAAAAAGAAACAAACCTAAATGAAAATACATTGCATCAATCTAACAGGCTTAGGCTTAGCTAAGCTTATATGTATTGACTTTAACGGGACTGCTCTGACTGCCCTCTGCAGTTAGGATGCAGGACTGGTACCTCTATGTTTCAGACCATAACCTTGTAGATCCACATTGAAGTTAAAATATCCCCATAGGCACCAGATGATTTGGTTACTAGGTTTAGTGTCTACCTGTAGATTGGACATCTTTACTGGGCTGTTTTGAGCACGGCAATTTAATCCTCTGCTATCATAGCAGCAGAAAAGTACATAATGAAAATTATCTCCAAAACTTTTAAAACTTCTGTGGAAGACAATATAAAGTAAGAATAGACACAGCTTTGCAAACAACTGCATAGCAGCAATGGGTAGTTTGCTTTTTGGAAAAAGAAAAATCATTGATAATACAGGCCTATTTATAGAACTTTATAAGGCAGAAACAGCTTTTAAAGTACTTTTGTAAAGAAAGTTCAGGTTTCTGTTTCCTTCTGATTCTGGGAAGAATAAAAGTTTCTAAATGATATCAGCCTCTAGACAGTTGATCTTGGAGATTTTTTATGTTTAGGTAAAAAGTGAAACCCAAGAGGTATTGAAGTGAGCTATAAAAGCAGATGGGCTCATTCATTCTTCACACAAAACCCTGTGAAAGAAATAGCAGCCGTTCAAGCGGATTACTCCACTTCTGCAGATCTGTGGTACCTGCTGTCCATGCTTTGGGAAAACATTTATTACGCTCTGGCTTCCCAAATCTTCTTTAAGCTAATCTCTTCAATGCATTGAGGTTGTTCAAATGTCAGTGGTGTAGTCTATGAAATGGCTCTGGAATACAAACAAGTCAAACTCTTCCCTTGGCTTTGGCTTCTCTGTGTATCAGAAAGAAGAACCTGGATTCATCCTGGCTTCATAGTCATCCTCAGCAGCAAGGTGTACATGACCATTAATGCAGCCCGAAAACTGCGGTGCTCCTTTGGGTATACGTCAACCCTGCCTCCGTGTATAAATACAATTTCCAAAGTGTACAAATAAGTTTTATGACAAAACAGGACTTCCTCAGTCCTCTCTTACTGCTGTAACCAACCAAAAACACTGCCATGAAGACACTCCCCCTCCCTCCCAACCAAATACCCCACATTTTTTTTCCATGAATGTCCCAATGGATCCCCGATTAACCAACAGCCTCCTCAGGGAACTTGTGTAGGCTCCTATCCCCTTCTTCCTTGTAATTTTTTGAAGCTAATTAGATGTCTTCCTGCTGTCTCTCCTTATCTATTCGAGTCAGGTATACCTTTCATCCTCAAAATCTAGCTGCAGTGTCAGTGGCAATCTCTGGCCCACCAGCTCCTGGGTTTGTCATTCATTAAACTCCCTACAGATATGTTTGCAGCAAACCGGTTTTGCTAAGTTTCGGCTGTCTTGCTGCTTGATGAGAGCACCGTCTGGTCTGGCACAGACTACTCGCAGTCTCCATCAAACAAATGATGGATTCTGCTTTTACACAGAAATATTCTCCAGCACAGCAGCGTTCATGATAACAACCCCATAATGTTCAGAGGCAGATGCTCTAAATTAGCTGTGCTCTACAAATGGGCACAGCAATGAGGTGGGGGAAAGGAAAGGGGATGAGAAAGACTGAAGCATTTTGCCAAAGGTCACATTTCAAACAATTTATTTTAACTTAATTTTAAAAGGCTTCTTGCCACAAGACTCCACAAGATCCACAAGACTCTTTTTTTTTTTGTAGCATTGCAAGAAAATGGAAACATCAACAAATAGGTACTTTGGCTTGTCAGTTTAGCTCTTTCTTTTCAGTAAGAAAAAGAAAAAAAGAAAACCCTGGAAATGGCAGGTCCTTTGACTTCAGCCCTGAAACTGCTAAGACTGCTTAATCTCTGTGAGCATTTAGTTTGTCTAGTTCTTTTGCACAACAACAGAAAGCACCACTTCTTACAAACCATTTAAGTACTGGTATAATTTCACTGACAATAAAGCCTTTCTATCTCCACAATTTGCTGCCAAAGGAGTTAAGGGGACAGAAGGATTTAACATGCCTAAATTTTATCACAGGAGGCATTGCCACAAGCAATAAACACTACACTGAGTTTTTAACCGAGTCTACGAACAAACGCTATGGAGAGCCAAGGCAAACACACCCAAGAAGTGCTTTCTTCTCTTAATATGGATAAGGGAAGGCTGCACCACGAAGGAAATAACCTCAACTCCTAACTCATTTTGCTCTATCTTTTTGAAATATTTCACTTAGATTTCTATCCTTTTCCAGTTTGTATGTACTGTATCATTAACTGAGATGCCTAAACAAAAGTTCAGTCCAGCCAAAAATGAAACATTATTACATAGGAAAGTCAACAACTGTGATCTTTCAACAATTTCAAAACTTTTTGTTAAGCTTTTCAATAAAAGATTAATTGAAATCAATCCTCCAAGCAATTTGTTTTTGCTGAAACTGTTTGCTGATCAAAAAGAAATCTGAATGAATGACATCTGATTAAAAAGATTCCATCCAGTTCTAATTAGTATGTTCCCCGGAAAATGTAACGGTCTTCGTGTAGTCCTAGTGTAAAGGAACAGGCACAAAGTCAACATGCTTTTATCTAGTGTGAATGCAGCCTTTTTAGAAAGCAGACATCACATAGATATGAAACTGGGAAAAATAGGATGTCTCTAAAATGAAAGAGGAGAGGAGTCTGGATGAAAGCAAATAGAGAATACACGTCATGCATACAATTAAAAAAATTGCACCATTGCTTGCTAGTCGGATAGATGCCCTGGTACGAAGAGGTGGTTAGCTTCCACTTCCCAAGCATGGGATGTTATTTACTCCTAAGACTGTCTAGTTTATAAGAAAGAGGAAGAAGTAACCTCAACTGCATTGAAAGTCATAAAATAAAACGGCCTCTCCGCTTTCAGCAAGTGTTACCACGCTAAAGCATCACATAATCTTTATGACAAAAAAATGTTTTCAAATATTACAATAGACAGCTTTGTTGTTCTTGTAACGTTTACCGAGTTTTATCCACGTCTTTCAATTGCTAGGTGGAGCCGAAGGTTGCCAGGTGAAATCCTTTCGTTTACAGAATATGCAGTTAATGGAAACCAAAGCAGTTGCAAGTGAACTTAGTGCGACTGTGGCAAACCACTCAATGGAGCAACCTGCCAATGACTATCAGATATATTCCTGCTGCTTTGGGCCCTGTATAGCTTTCTGTGTGATATATTAGTCATTTGTTACTCACTACTTGCTTTAAGGATCGGTCTTAAAAGCTAGTCAACACCATCCGATTTTGGATGTGCTCACAATTTTATTTCATCTGAGCAGATGAAAAAAAATGAGGATTTTAATATAAAAAATGTAAAGGCTTTCTCTCATGTAAAAATACTTCAGAAACTGAGAACCAAAAATCAATAGTGTTTTTCTTTTTCCAAGAAATGATTGTTATTTCACAGCAAAACTCTGGTGCTAGAGAATATAGCTGTGGGAAATGCATGCACATCTATCACGTGGATTCATGAGGGCATTGTCTTTGACTCCCATTTACACAGTATTAAATCCTGCTGTGTTGACTTTGAGTTTGACATGCTACTAAATCTTAAGTCCCCGAGCAGAAGCCTCTCAAAATCATGGTGTTTCACTAGCTGTCTCACACCACAAGTGTCACCTTCATTGGAAATTATCTTGTCCCAAGTGTGCTTAAAACGTTCCCATACTTTTTGATGAGCTTGGGCCATGTTCCAAGGCTATCGCAAAGCCAAAACCCCTGCAAGGGAATTTTTTTTCTTGTTGCTTTCCTAAGCACCCTTTCCAGGTCTGTTCAATCCCAAAGTAGGTCTGCTATTATGCAAAAGCAATTTAACATGATATGAGTTATGACTGAGAGGATCCATGCAGGTGTTCATGAGTTTTAATTAATGTATTCGCTTCACACCTTTAATTAATTTGTGACAACATTCTCAAGTGTCACTGATGCAAAGAAAGACAACTTTGCTGTCCAAGGCTCAGCAGAAAGCAGTGCACCATGAACAGCACATATAAAGTATTATAGGCCTTCTGAGAGAGAGGAGTCTGTAGTAACGCCCAGTGCTCAGACCGGGATGGTGTCTGGGAGCAAGAGTGACTGCATAGCTTTCTGTAGTCTGAAAATAAATACATAAATGATCATGCACGAATCAAAGTAGTAAGACTGTTACCAAAAAATGGCACTTAAATGTTGCCCAAAAGCAGGAATGAATCCTGCTGTATTAATGAACCACCTCTGCTAGATCTCTACAAGTTCCTCTATTGAATTGTGCTAATTGAATAATATGTGAGAGACTTTTTTTTTTAATCAACAGGCTTATTTTACAGATTCTGCATCAAAACATTTTTAATCTATTCAGTTCAGTCTACCAGTAAGCTCTGTAAACTTTCTTAGCTGTGTGTCAGCATTTGTCTACATGGCACAAATATGTGATTTGCTGATACAGCAAATCGGAAGCTGGTTAATTGCATCAAATTTCTCACTGAAAAGGCTTTTTAACTACCCTCAAATATCATCGAGGCTGAGACTAAGTACATGTTTGAATATTTTCTTCAGTTCTCTGGTGACAAAACTGCTGATGTGGTTGTTCTCACATCTATGATTGATCCAAAAAAAAAGGAAAGAAAAAAAAGGAAAAAAAGAAAAGGCAAAATTTTAATCCTAGTGCAAACACACAGATGGGAGATGCTCCAAAGAAGGCAATTTTGTACAGCACTGATTTTCTTAAAGATTTTCCAGCATTTCATCTTTCATCAGTGTTTGCTCCTAAACATCAGACACTAAAGTAAATTGAGGTCTCTTTTACTGATATAATTTGACATTATTTTGGTGGCTTTTGACCATCTTTTACCTTGTAATTTGTTCTCAGCAGTAAATATTTGATGAACAGTTGATCGTTTTAAGATATTTTTTGTCTGAGGGATATCAAACTTGTCTGGCTTATTAATTTGCCATGATACCTTATGCCTGCATAATTGCAGGTGGTTGTGATTATCTTTATTCACAGATCACTTTGTCCATCCTTTCCCCTTTTCAAATATTCTGATAAAAGATTCTGTTTTGTTGAACACAAAAGAGAACCAAATTTTACACAGAAAAAAGAAACCCACAGAGGGGCTACAGTCCTCTACGTGTGTAAATCAGAAAGTACTTAAAGCAGCTGAACTGACGCAATATTTCCATTGTTCTTGGCCATGTTCTTGGCAATTTCTTAGACTGGGGCTTTGAGAGGATGTCAAAGCAGTCAGACACTCAGCTTCCATCACGGATTTAGACTTCTTTGGGTGAATAAAGCAAGGCCTAATAACAATTTGTGTTGTTTGTTTCTTCTCTTCCACCAGCGTGTACCACCCCATCACCAGGGCTGACAGCAAGGAAAATTTGCTTGTTTGTGAATCAATCTCATATCCTGTAATCTTTGTGTGAAACCGTATTTCAAGATGGAAAGCGGGACTCCAAGCTGGAGCGCTGAAGACACTAGCTAACATCCCCTTTCCCAGCTCTGCTATCCCTTAAATGTCCTAGGCAAAATTTTGCAGCATCGTCTGTTACTCTGACATTTGATATAACGCCACAACTTTGAAATAGCACATCTAATCAGTTCCAAAATCCTGTAGATGTAAGTGGGATCAAGTGTTTTGACTCTGTCACGGTTCTGAATACCTAAGTCATTGTCCACAAAAGCAAGAGTTTTCAGTCTGTCTTGCACTGCCAAGACATCTTCTCCCATCTCCTGCTGGAACTCAGTACACCCCATTTTATTTGCCATGCCAACAGGTAGTTGAGCTTCTGCTAGCAATAAGATCTCTACTTGACACAAAACTTGTAAAAAGACATCCAGGAGGGCAGGGGTGAGTTCAGGATGATGTAGTTGGGACTGGGGAAATGATAGTGCAGATGGGAGTCCAAAGGGAGAGAGATGAGGTGAAGGACACAGGAACTTCTTAAATCAAGTCTCCATTGTGGCTAGAGAGGAAGTACACCCAGGGACGGAGAATGGAGAAGAGCAAGCTGAGATCAAAGCTGAATCTGTAATTATATTATGGACTTGGATTAATGGTGATGAACGAAGTGGGACACAGACTTAGAGGTGAAAGCAGAGAGTCAAAGAATGAAGATGAAAATTGAGATGGGTGAAGATAATGGGGGTAACACGTCACAACAGAAGTAGGCGAGTAATCGAATAGAGCCAGTGGCCAGGAGAGGATGGAAGCGATGCAGGACTGGGAAAGAAACTACTGGAGAATGTTAAGCTGCTTGTGTGAGATAAGGAGTAGGAGATCAGAAAGGAGCCTATGAGACATACAGAGTTTTGGAGACAAAATAAAGGAAGAGAGGAGTCCTGGAAAAGTTATTGTGTCATTCCCATTCTTCTACTACTCTTACCCCACCAAAAAAACCCTTATTGAACAGACATTTATGAGATAATTTTAGCTTGTAATTTTCAGCTTGTAATACCATCAAGCAGGTTTAGACTAACTCTATTCTTTCTTTCCTGTTCTTCAACATTTTTTATTTCCTTTTTCTATTTTTTTTTTCTATTTTGCATTTACAGTTTTTTCTCCTTTTCTTTGACCCGAAGACAAGAAATTGTTACAGACCATCAGTATTCAGCAATCCAAACTCAAGCTGGAGCAGCAAAGTGTGATTATTCACATAAGTCACGTGGTTGTTGTTGTTCTGTTCCCTTCATGGCTGAATGTAACTTATAATTAGTAATTGAAGCAGCCACCAGGGCTTTGAATCTCAACGGAAAAGACAGCAGAGAAGCAGGCTTGTTCTGATTTATTCTCTCTGGGAAAATCTGTTAGCTAAGGCTCATCACACATTCTCTCCATTATTAACCTGTCTAGCATAAGCTAGCAAGCGAAGAGCTGGTGGGGGAGCCTACGCCACGTAGCTTCTTAGGAAGGAGGGGAGAAAAGATGCGCAGCAGAATATTTTACTCTTTTCCCATCTAAAGGTGGAGAGGGAGAGGCTGATGCAGGTTTTACTAAAAACCTTCAAATTCTTGGGGGATATATGAATTTGAATGCTCCTGCACACTCCTCCAACATCACGATGGCTGGCACCCTTCTGCGTTGGAATATGTGCAAAAGAGCACCATTGCTGGGGAGATCGTTTGCTTTAGAGATGGAAAATTTCTCTTATGGCTTTGGGCAGGAACTGATCACTTCCTTCAGATAAATATTAGTCTTACCTACAAAGACAATTATGGGCATGTTCACAACCTGTTCCCTAGCTCCTCACACATAAAAGTTGCACATATGCACAGCCCTTACACAAACTGAAAAATGAACCTCCTTTCTTCTCTGCAGATGCATAAGAGAGAGACCTACTCTGGTTTCCAATAGCAGTAACAGTGATTTACAATGTCATAAAACAAGGAAAAATGAAAATGTAACCTGCATCCCACTGGTTCAGTTGTCTGTGACCCAAAATCCATTCTGGTTGTGGACACAGTGGGATTCTAAGTTGTGCAAATATGTCTGAATTAATACCACACAAGGTAAGAAAAATAAAAACATAGAGAAGAAGTACTTCAGATGGTAGTACTTAGCAAATCAAGAGAAAAAAACTGATATTTAAAGGTTTTTAAAACTTTTTTAAAAGATTTTAAACCCCAAGGAAAGAAATAAAAGCAAAGAATAAGAAGAGAGCAACTCAAGCATTGGCTCATTCTGAAGAGCAGTAGAGACCAACACTTCCCCATCATGGGGGCAATGAACATATTAATACTCAGCCTAATTACATGGTAACTATATACTATGTGTAATGCTGAGAACTCATGGATCATGTATATTGTGAATATCTCCCAGCACACAGGACAAGATGCCCAAGAAAAAGTGGCTTTGTAGATGGAGAGTCACAAGGTTTCCCTTTGTATCACAGGAGATGGAGTGACTTTTCACCCATTAATCAACTGAAAAAGTACTTGTTTTATCATAGGGACAGCTGGGGAAAAAACCTCCCCCAATATTTTTGTTGCATGTTGTCATTGAACTAGAGTAGAGGACCTTGGGGGACAAGCAAATATATCATTTTAATTAACACCTAATTTTTCTTGACATCTGAAATTCTGCTAAGCTTCTCTCCTGCCAGACCCAATATGTGAAGGACATCTGTGCATCACAGTATCACACACAGGAACTGAGAATTCCTTCCATGTTCAGGATGCAATTTCTTTCCCTCATTTTCTTGTGGAGAAAGCACAGCATTTTGGTTTTAAGTACTAAAATCAAGAAGACAGAGGACCAGATTTTCAGGTACTGAAAACCAGCAATGATTTCCATGGTAGCTAGAACAATTGAAAAGTTACACATAGAACAAATCAATCGCTAATTTAAAAATATATATGCACCACTATTCTCCTTTGTGGTAAGAAATTCAGCAAAAATACTAAACCATTTAAAAAATAATATGTAAATATCACCTTGAGATTATGGGGAAAACCCCGCATAGAGTAATAGAAAGCTTGAGGAAGGTTTAATTATATGTTCTCAGAAAGGTATAACATTAGCTTTGTCCCACCTTATATTGTTCTACTTGTATCATTAGCTTTTATTAGCACACTAGATTCATCACACACTGGTTTATGACACACTGTAATGTAAATCAATGAGTACCTCCCAAATGACTAATATAAGCTAGCTAGCTCAACTATAAAAGAAAGACTTGACAGATGGGAAGCCAACAGAACACTGCAGAAGGCTGTTAAATTTATTTTTTACTGTTTTATATCAAAGTATACAGCTGGAAATGAGAGTATTTTCATAGGTTAAATGTAAGTGAGAGAGAACTAGGGAACACTGCAAGTTCCCCATCACCTGGGCCCCCCAAGCCACTCTTGACACAAAGATCACATCGCTTTAATAATATTGCTATCCTCAAAACTCCGGTTTCCCATGCATCTCGTTGACCCAGTTATGCTGCTGTAAAGCATCCTGATACCCATGTAGTTTATTCCCCAGTGGGAAGAGGATTAAAGCAATGATCCCATGTCCTCTTCTGGAAGAAGCTGTTGCCCAGGTGTTTATCACTGCCTCCATGCTAGAGATCTCTCCTGCCCCAACTGGGTTGGCTGCACATGAATCCCCTTACTCGCCAACGGAGGTGAGGCGATGTCCCCATGTCTTCTCCTACTGAGAGGGGCTACAGGCACCCACTGCTTATCATGGCCCCTTTGCCAAAGGTTTCTGGCCCTCAGAGCTGCCAGTTCATGGGTTACTGTGTGTTTCCTTCCCAATTAGTTGAGTTAGCCAAGACATTTTAGCTAGCAGGGAAAACTCACAGGTCACTAAACCTCTGCAGACCACCTACACACCAAGTCTTATGTGCACCCCTTGCTCAAAATGAGAGCAGACGAGGCATAAAACGGCAGAGCCACAACAGCTCCAGCACAGGAGGCTCGCGCTGGCTTTTCTTCCTCCACGGGAAGATGACAATGACTTTTCAGGAAAGGCAATGTTGTGTCAGCTGTGATGGGCCAAAGGTGCAAACTCCTTAAAATGGCTTTGCCACCTGCAACTCTAGGTGGCAGCCTGAGTTTAACTTAATTACATTAATCGGTTTGACAATCTGAGAGGAAATAGTGGTTAGCAACTTTGGAGCGGAGGGGGATGTTAGCAAGGAAAGCAGTGATAAAATCAAATTCCCTTATGGATAGAGAATTGCAAGTAATTATCTGAGGTGTTGGCTGGCTGTGGGTAGTGCTGCAAAGCTGAATGTCTCTGCTAGGTCCACATTTTGATTCAACAGAAGTGAGTATTTTGGTTCCCAAACTCTCTTGAAGTTATTTTACAGGGTTTGGCTTGTTGCAATCAGAACTGCTTTGCAATAGTGTTCCCCTATCAGCTGTTTTCACTCCTGTATTTTTTTCCAAAATGTGACTTCTTTCAGATTTAGGGAGTATTTAAATATACTGACCTTAAGAGGTTAAAAGAAAAAGCACCCAAGAGATAACAGTCTGAATTTCACCTGTGATGGGCTTGCTAACAATCCAAATGAGATTCTCAATGGCATTTGTAATAAACAAGCAATTCCTTGATGCTGTTTAAGCCTAGTAAACAGAAATCCAGTTATTCTCCTGGGCAATACTCAAAATGGAGAAGTGGTTCTTGGGACATATTGTCTCTTGCAGTTACCTATCACTAAGTTCTGTTTAGAGACAACGGTTAAATTAGAAATAGATGGATAAACACATTGATATAACTAATCTAGTTTAAAAGACCAGTTTCCTAAATTGGTACAGTACCCTAATGCTTGGACACTTAAATCGTTATAGACCTCATTGAAATGGATTAGCTTTATTTCAGTGAATTACAGGCTCGTACTAACTCTAAGGCACAGGTATATTCCATCTTTGAGCAACTAGGCTGGGGGGTTTCTCAAACAATTTAATTAGCCCAACAAAAGTCTCTAAGATGGACCAGGCAACAGAGCACTCAGGCCATTTAAATATATGTGAGCTTAATAACTAGCACCTAGGAGAAGTAATTAAAGAATAAAGAATAAGAAAGCTGTGGATAAAGTTATCATTAGGTTGATGAAGAATATGAAACATTTAAATATGCATTATTTTATCATGGCTGCTTTTTGAGCTAAAAAACCAGCCAACTTTCTGGAAGCTGTTTTGGTCTCCTCCCGTACCTAATTCAGTGAATCCACGCACAGTGAATCAGGAGTCCTGCGGGGCCTTGCGTTGTTCTGGTTATGGTGAGCAGTGATTTCATGGGTATTATGCTGCCAGTGATATGCATGACTTTGGTTGCACAGGTTTATTTAACTAAATTAATTTTTTACAGAAAATCTGTTTTCCCACATGCCAACCATTTAGATCACATACTTCTTAATGATTTTACCATCTCACTTATTATGTTTCTTTTAAAATACACGGTCAATAAGAAAAATAGAGTTTTTTTTTAAAACAAATCCACTTTATTTCATTCAAATACAGGCATGTGCAAGATTTTTCTCATCAGAGCCATCCAGATTATTGTATTTCATCAGCCCCACCTGAAGTTAGGGAGCAAAAAGAAGGATCTACAAATTTAGTTGGCATTGAATAATTGGGATATGAAAATTATGAGCTTAATGGGAGCAGAGGCAGCAGATTTTCAGTAAGAACCAGGCAAGGGTTGGCCACGCTGTATGGAAGCAGTGAGGTTTTAGCTCTCTGAGGTTTTAGCTGGCATGCAGCTACAGAAGACGTTTGAGTCCCAGCTGAAAAATAGCTGGAGTCTTACCACGCAATTTAATGAAAACTCAGCAGAAAGTCTCAATTGAATGGAGCCTTTTCCCATGCCACAGTGAAATCCTCAAATGGGATGATATTTTTCTGATCAAGGAAATGTTGAGGGGTCAGGTCTGTTGGGCTTGTTTGGGGCGGGGGGGGGAGAGAGAGAAGCTAAAAAAGAAACAGAAGCCAAAGTGACAAGGAAAAAAATATAGTTTCAAAAAGAAATAGAATTTAGGACATCTGCTGCTCTTTCTACGATGAAGCAATCATTTAATCTGGTGAGAGTCTGAGCATTATTAAACAGAGCATGGTAAAAACCGATCACCAGCTCTACAAGAATTTTGGGAGGAAAATCTATCCTGAATTGGGACAAAAAGCAGAAGTTGAGATATTCCAGGCTTAAAGTTCCCTCAGGTTGGATTGGATCCCCTGAAACATTTAATTGCAACAAACTTAAAAAGGTTTTGTTGATGTTTTACTTTAAACTTTCCACTAAAAATTAGGTTTACATTTTGATAGAATTTGGAGATATGGCCATTTGTCAAACAAATCAAACAAACCTGAACAGTAAATTCATCAAAAGAAACTCCTTCTTACAAGGACAAACAAAAGTTTCAATTTTAACCAAGTTGGCATTTTCTCATAGAAAACCAATGATCAGCTTGAAACGTAAGCAACTTGCTTAAAGCCATATGGCGATCCCAGAGTGCCTGGTTTGTGTTACGAAAAGGCTCCAACACCCCCCTTCTCTCTCTGTAGCATCCAAGATGACAGTCTGCAGCTTCCATGCACTTTATTTTTGTGGCACAACAGAGGACAAAAACCAATCTGTACAGTTCAAGAGGGCCCCTGGATGCCTCAGATCTATTAAAACACAGATTATTAAAGCTCAAATGTCTGTTTCATACAGAATCTTTCTCAGAAGGAACTAATTTTCATGTAAATGAGGAGCCTAAATTACAACGATTCATGTGCATTTTACAACCACTGCTGGCTAAGATGTTGTTTTGTTCTAATAAATCAATGTGAGTGACACACTGCTCCAAAATATCTTTGTTATCTCCCAATTTGAGGAAAGTAATGCTATCTCCTAGAAATCTAGGAGACAGTCCTTGAAGGGATTACCTAGTCCAAGACAGAGTAAATCATCAGAAGTAGATGCTACTGCAATACATCAAAGTCTTCTTGCACATTAGCTTCCCAAAAAGCACTGAGCTAAGGTCAGGTTCCAGCCCTATCCTAAGATGTTTACGGGCACAGACAGAAGTTACTGACTTTTCAAGTATCTGATGGCTTTCCTACCCAACAACACACCACAGTAGGAATTCCTGTTTTCACATCTCAACAGGAGCTTCCCACCTGCAGAAAAGTGTTTCTCACTGCTCAGTCTGACACTGTGGAATACTCGTTCCCCAGGATCACCACCACCACCAGCATTTCCATCTTTCATTTATATTTTTCATGATACAAACATGTGGAAGGTGGCTATAATATATTTAAATCAAAATTCCCACACTAAGCACAAGGAGGGGACAAGGTGAAAGAATGAAATGCAGATGACATGGGCTCCATCACCGCACTGGATACACCTCTGGAAGTTACATAACTTTGCTCTCATTGGGGATATCTAAAACCTGAATATCAGAGAGCAATGTCTACAAATAGCAATTATAACTATATGGGAAGCAGCTTAAATGCCCAGCTGAGACAATGAGAGGGGACATGTGGAAACTCTAATAAAAGAAATGTTGGTAAAGTGTCTTATTCTTTTCAATAAGTGGATTAAGTTTTCTGGTAAGAAATCTGAGGTCAAGCTCGATGAATTAGAAAGAAAACCCATCACATTCTAGGAACTTTTATAAGCACTGAAACAAAGGTTTTAATTCTATATGTCTTTTTCTAATTCTGGCAAAATTATAACACAAACAAAGAGGAAAATATCCACGAAAGTAGGAAAAGAATGAATACAGTGAGATAATTAAGTGTTTAAGCACCAAACTGCTTCTGGGACAGATCAGAAATGCCTTGGAAAACATCATTCCATCCATCCAGCTTTCCTTCACACCCTGTCGCATTCTGAAATCGTAATTTTCAGTTTCTTGTATTACCTGAGTTTGCATGGACAAGTTTTATTTGGCCACTGGTTTTGGAAGCATTTGGCAAAATGCATGTGTTTTTCAGAATATTTTATTAAGGGAAAAAAACCACACAACAGCCAACCAAACAAATCAAAAAACCCAACAAACAAACAGCAACAACAAAACAGAAGAAAAGAGAAGACCATCAAAGGAATGCTTTAATTTTTCATTTCTATACTATTTTTTCCACTTTCTATAAATATGCAGTATAAAACATCAAAGGAAACACGAAGCAACTGGACTTATTCGCTGTGACTTTATTCAAAGCGAAAGTAATTTTAAAAATAAATGGTAAGAAAAGAGGAATTTGACAATTCAAAATTCCGTCTTGGAATTAAATTTGGGGTTTTTTTTCAAAGCTCTGGAGATTACAAGTAACAGCCCTGACAATATTATTTCAGAAGTTGGACACTGCTATGTGCTAACTTTAACATTATGCAATAAGGGCAATTATGTGCTGGGCTTCCATGATCCACGTTACTTTTCACAGTTTGGGATCCAAAAGACAAACCATTATACAATTCACTGAAATCTAATTTCCACTGCGCTGAATGTCTTCATTGTGCAGGTCCAAGATTAGTATTAAATGAAAATTATATTGTTCAACTAGAGCTTTAGTGATTTCAAATTATTATTCAAAACAGAGTGCATGTTCTTAGATAAATGGTGTTTTTAATTAAACATGTATGTATTAATTTATTTCCTTAATTAGTGTATCTCCATTGCTTCATATTGTTTTACTGTGTATTAAATTCAGTTTCTTACATTATTACACTATTAGATCAAACTGGTAATTGTCAGGTTTTCCTTTCTTCATGCTTATCTAAGCTTGCAGTGGTAAGTCTCATTTCATTTATCTTTCTCAAAAACAACTCAGTAATGAAAGCCTTACGAAGGAACCTCAGGTTTAATCAGGGCTTCCCTCCTACGTCTCAAGCTTGCAGAAACCTGGAGAGCTCCTGTCACATTCTCAGAGTCCAAACGTACTCTGATGCGGAAGCAGAAACCGAAATCTCATCTTCTGGGTCTCCTGGTTTCTGCCCAGTGCTGGGGAGGAGGTGGGAACAGAGAGGGGCTGAAAGCCACCGCTGAGCAGGGGTCCCCCAGAACCTGGACACCAGCCTCCAGTTCACTCCAGGCTTCGCAATTTCATTATTATTGCTAAGCTTCCTTCCCCCCCTGCCCCGCCCCACCAAGTTTTCCTCTCTTTGGGAGACTTTCAGAACTCCAATTTTTCATTCAGAAATGAATGAATGAACTTTCCCCCTTTTTTGTGAAATCACAGGTGTTACATGGCATAGAAAATCTAATCTTTGACCCGCTCCACCTCAGACAGAGCCAAAGCTACCGAAAACAAATCAGTTTTATCTGGATTAAGTATAAAATATTTAAAGGAGTGGGGAAGCTATAGTTTTGTTTTCCTGAAAGGAGGTCTATTGAGAGTTGTTGAGTCAGCCATTTAACTTCAGTAGTAAGCAAGCCAATCATTTCAACGTTTATTGAAGTCATTTCAACATTCATATCCAGTGAAATCCCTTTCCCCCTCTCTCCAGTGGGACTCCTTAGAAGGCCTCACAAGCACGAACTGGCATTTTTCCGTGCAGGAACAGTAAATCCAGCTTGTCAGGAGGTGCTGACCTCAACTTGCACAGCCTAGCATCCTATTAGACGATACGTTCAAGGCCCAATGTACAGACTAGCCCATGTGTAACCCTTATGGCTGTAGAAATTGTGTTCCCCCCGACCTAGGGAAAGCCCTGGGCCAGCTGGCAAGAGATGCTCAGATACGAGGGAGATCTTGGGCTTTCTAGACACCTTCGTCAAGTTGGTCAGAATGACCGAGATTTTGTAAATAAACAAAGGAAGAATTACCCTAATTTTAAAGTCTACTGACCAGTAATTCTGTCATCTTATAGCACAGAGGGCATAACACCCTGAGATATTTACCTCTGGTGTGGCTGTTAAGTACAAAATGCAGTGAAGGAGCCCAGAGCACTCAGCGGTAGGCTGGGCACATGTTATTGCCTACAGGGCGAAATTCTCCAGCTGAGATGCCGCCCTTCCCTTCGCCTGGATAACGACACACTTTATAACACAGAGCTTGCACGAAGGGATGTCTCTCCTAAGCAACAGATAAACTCGATATGAACAATACTGGCAGGTGATGGTTGGAAAAAATAAAATCCATCTGACAACGTGTGCAGGACTGCTGCAAGCTCTCTGACACTGGGGTAGGTGCTCCCGCTTGCCAAAGTGGTGCTGGTGGTTCTTTCAAAAGCATTTAAATTCCTCACGTTGAAGGGGAGAAGGAAAAACTGCACTAAATTATAAGAGTAGAATCTGCTACATCACTGATTGATGGAACCAGACAGATTTTTTTTTTTCTCATTAATTTACAAATCACCAAATTAGAGAAAAAAAGTGAGTTATTGCCCCAACTGTTTTGATAATTTTACTCTCATAAATACATGAATTTACTAGAACATTTTCCTTCTCTTTTTCTTTTAAGAAAAAAAAAAAATTGAATGGATTGACAGAGAATCTAGAAATATGTTAATGTCTTTCCTTCATCAAACAACCATGAATATACATGACCATACTATATTACTGTTTCCAGCTACTTTGATTTATGTTATGGATAACATGTTTATATAAAGCTAATCTCCACAAGAAGCAAAAGAAAAAAAAAAAAACAACACATCATCAACAGTGGGGAATCAAATACCACCTAAATTAAACTAATCTCTAAAGTAGGCCAGACAAAAACTGGTAAAGCATCCAGGATTTCTGAGGCACTTTATTATGAAAGGTTTTTTTAACATCAAGATTTGTGAAAACATGATTTATAAAGATACACAGCCAAAAAGTTATTAAGGGTGAGCTCTTCAAATCAGGGTGAAGGTAATTAAGCTGCCCAGCCTAGGAAAACTGATCCAACATCCAGTTATTGATATTTATCACTTTTGATTTCATGTCAGTGACTCCCAATCACATACCCAAAAAATTAATTTAATCTAGAGCAAGCTGTTTTCAGCATGACAGAAGTGTAACTGAACAAATTCCTGCTCATAAAGCTTCTACAATAAATGTTTTTTGATCACCATTGAATTTAAGATTTTTTGATTGTTCTGCGCTGGATACAATGAGTCTCAGCTGGTCCCAGGCAGTTGTTGGAACTTCAGACTTTTGGCAGGTCTACCAGAAGTGCTCCTAGGTCAAAGATTCCACATGGTCTAAATGCTGCAGATACAGATCTTTCGGGTGGTTCGGTGCTTACTCCAGTCAGCAGTGCAATCTAAAGGACATTCTTCCACATGGCTCACTGATCCCATAGATAGACAATATCATTAGTGCTACCTAATGAACCTTAATCCTAAAGATTAGCATATGCCTAATGACACCCAAGCATGCAGGTGTGAAGCGTATCAGCTGCATTGTATCCATTTTAATGCATCTTCTTCACATTCTCCTAGCCCTTCTCAATTTTAAAATGGGCATGAAGTTCTGGTACAGCACAGCTAAGCCCAGTCTGAAATTTCAAGCCTTCCATACCTGTCTCTTCTACAGCTGATAAATAACTTTGGACAACAGGAATGGTCAGTGCAGGGAGATTGTGGCTTGTCACTTCTACACCGACTCAGACACATCCTATTCCCACGAGGCCTCCTCTGCTGTATCATCACTAGAGCATCTTATTATTGAACAATGTATTTTTAAGACACCTGAGTTTGAAAACAAATCCAGCCATCAGCATGTTCTTGGAAATGGCATAGCCTTCTCAGGGACTGAAGTGAAACTGTTTCTTGAAGAAGGTGCAACATTTGCCTTTTTCCAGTCATAGGAACCTCCTCCAGTTCCACCACCTCCGCCCCTCCAGGCATTTAGATAGGTGCCTTTGTCCCCCGCAGGAGAGAGCCCCGAGTAACTATCATCTTCCTTTTCTTTCTTCATACATACCCTCGGTTAAGGCTCAGCCAACTCTGATGCCTCCCCTGATGGGACGTCATCTTCCTCAGCTGTTTCCAATGCCCTACACCTGTAGTCCCTATGCCTATTTTGTAATAGCAGAAACACAGTCAGAGAAGGGCATTTCTTGTTTTGTGGGAAATGCCAAATTTCCAGTCGCTGCCACCTTGGAAGTTTCTGACCATTGCTCCGTTGAGGGTTGTCCATCCTTCCCTGAAACCCTGGTAAGACTCTGGTATGTGCTTCTGTAGGGTGACTGTGAAGATCTTGTTGATCTCCCACTCGTCCTCCTTGGTGGCACACGGTCTGCTCACTTCATTTTGCTGGCAAGCCAGCAGAGCATCCTTCCCACAGGTGGGACCGCTGCCGTCCCCAGAATCCTGGACAGTCCCATCCTCCCGCGGGGACTCTGCCTGGGTCAAGGTCTCTGATTTGCCAAGGACAACAGTTCCAAGCAGTGTCAGAGATGACACCTATTCAGGGTTCTTTTGCATTCCTGCTGCTCTCGCAGCTACTCTATGTGTAGCATAGCTGCTCCCAAGCGCGTTGGTACCCGCATCATCAATGGGCAGTTGTACGCAACGGGCTTGGACACCCCTACCCAGGGAACGGCCAAAAACTGCGAGCTGACGGAGCAATTCCTTCAGGAGCTTTGAGAAGCCAGCCCTGGCAGCAGCACAACACCAGGAAGGAGCCAACAGAAGGTGAGACCTGAAGAAGCTACCTGAGACCCGCCAAAATTAGCTGTGCTCGCCAATTAAAGTACTGAATAATACGTAACTCCATGAGGGTGCCCGTCGGCTCCTCAGAGTAAAAAGGCACTATTCAGTGTTTCTGTAAGCCCTGTAGCAAACAGAAACTTTGCCCTTACACTGGCACTTAATTGAAGCCTGTGGCTTGTCAAGATTTGCTTATCTCCATTGTTGATATACATGTATAATATTATACTAAATTACAGAAAACAAAATTATTGCTTGCAATTATTCACTGACAGAATCTTCACCAGACAGCTCATAATCATTTTGTGAGGATATTTACCTGGTCCTATTTTTCTGCCAAACCCTAAGTGAATCATGAAATGTAGCTTTTTTCCAGTGCAATATATGCCTTATTTATTCTACTGCTGTTCTGTATATATGAAATGCACACTGTTCAAAGAATTGCATTGTTGTCATTGGAAATAATGATCTAAATGCATTCCGGGACTTAATCTATAATTCTCTGAGTGTTTTATAATGTGCAGGAGGTAGAGCAAAAGATCTTTAAGATATTTTGGAGGAAATATATATTACTGTGTCTGTACAGATTTCTTCAGGCAGGTCTTGTTACCAGAATTCTTTCATTTATATTTCTGCTGTATTTATGTGCTCTGTTTTAATGCTGCTTTGCCTAGTTTGGATATTAGTAAGTGGAGTAAAAGACATTTTTATGACCCATACCCAGTGAAACAAAGAGAAGATAAGTTAAAAATTGATATGTAATATTTATTAATATTTCAGTGCACAAAGAACAAAATCTGATTTCTAGAGCCCTCAGAAATGAAACCTTTAGAAATATGGATTCAGTCCTGATGGCCATACAAATGGCAATTTAGGTTTGATATGATTATGAGGAAGTTTCAGCTCCTCCTGAATAAATATACTACTGAATAAATAAATATACTATGGGTGAGAAACTGAATAACTTCTTTACTTATTTTTTTTTTTAAACAGTATCTGATTGTTATTCTGGAAATCTCTCTTTCTATGGGCTTGTAAAAGATAGCGTTAAAGGAGATGGAAATCATGCCAGTTCCACAAATTCATGTATTATTAACATGAAATACATTGTGAAGAATAAACTATTGGTTTTAGAAATGCTTCATCATTTTAAGACACCTTTAGAAAGAAGACATGACCCTCTCATGCTTTAGGTACATGCCTTATAAAGCAGTGATAAAACAAGGTGGCAAAAATATTTGAGGACTTTTTGTTGGGTTGTTTTTTTTTTTTTTTTTTCCATGGCAAAACCAGTTGGTCTATACTAATACTTTTGACTACCCTTTCCTCTGGAAAAAGAGTCGTGAGCTACAGGTGGGAGAGGAAAAGTCCCCACCTACACCAATCTGCAAAAATGGTGCTGCTTTCTCCTCCCAAACCTTCCATACATCTTAACCGGGTCCTATCAATACTCTCTGGGTGTATTCAGTAAAAGTGAAAACTGTGAACAACACATACTGTTAGTTCCCTCATAGCATATTTTGCTGACAGCTCTGTAAAATTGAGTATAAATTAACATTAACATTTGCAGATTCAAAGCATAAATCCTACTTAAATAGATAACATCAGGTCTACCCTTACTGAATAGGCTGGTTGTTTAAAGTTGCTTACTTCCTACAGCAGATATCATAGAAAGACAAGAGAAGTGTATACAGAAAATTGAAAAAAAAAAAAAAAAGGATTAAAAAAAAAAAAGAAAATTTGAGAACACTCCTACCCATCTCTCTCCATGTTGTGAACTGTCAAGATGCTTGGCCCAGCCTTTCATCTGGGAACCTGCTTACCAACATGAGAAACAGCCACCCGGAGAGAGAACAGAAGTCTATTAAGTCCGATATTATGTCTTTATTGGTAGTTATTTGGGGAAAGAGCATTAGGAACAGAGAAGAGAGTGATCCTTTCTCCATCATTCCCTCCCAGCTTTTGCCAGTCTGTGGTTCAGGGATTTCCCGAGCAGAAATTTAAACTGCAGCATCACGTTTAACCACCCTCCAAAGACCTTTCTTCCCTGAATTCTAACCCATTATTCCTCACCCTTGCTATGGTGCTGGGTAATGTCAAGATTTTTTCCTTTTCTGTTTGTTCGGTATCGGACTGAGAAAGAGTCCCTTTCCTTCTTCCATTGCCGCTGGCTCTGGATGCATGTTTAAGATTTTATCAGCTCCAGCACTGAAGGAACTTAGTGAGTGAAAACATGCTTTTGTTCACGGTTTTTTCGCCTTTATATTACGGAGGAGGAAAGCGCGCTTGTCTAGCTGACAGAAACTAAGTGGTTATATTTGCCGTAGCCTGCTTCCTTATCTGCTGTTTTCTATTGTTTCCAGAAAAACACCTTTCTAATGGGAAAGGAACTAGATAAAAAGCACAGAATAAGGACTGGACTAATTCAAAAGGACATTTTTCTGTCCCTGGATGTTAAAAGCCATGACCCTGGTTGTGAACAACGACACATGAATGAGATGTATGGATGTTCAGTCACCGAAGGACAGAGAACATCCATAATCTTTTCAGATAGCCTGAGGAATAAGAACCACATACACGCTTTCTGCATGTCTAGTCCTAAAGATAACAGAAGCTATTGAATCTTCTATTTTTGTATGAAATCCCCAACACCAATCCTGAAATCATGCTTTTTTCCCCCATCATTTCCCTCAGGTGCAGTTCTCTCACGTTTGAACTCTTCTTCCTCTCGGGGGGAGCCTCCCCTACCCAGGCGCGGTCTGCGGGAAAGTCACGTAGCCCGGCTGGACGGACCACAGGCTGCAAGCTGGGCAGGTTTCCGTGCCCGGCTCATAGCAAGAGGTTCATGCCTAGTAAAACAAACACAAGAAGGCTGGAAGAAAAAGAAGCCCATAATCAAACTTATATTTGGGGAAGGCAGAGGGAATGGAAATCGCTCCAGAGACCTCACAGGTACTCGTTTTTTATCATTATATTATCATATGATATATGATGATGTTTATATTATATGATATATGATAATATACATATATTATTATATCATTTATAATATCTTATACTACACTCATTTTTTTATCATTAATCCATTCTAGCGGAGTCTACAGTCAACTTCCCTACTGGCCAAAGATGGGATATCACAAATTCAGGTGTTTCAGGACAGCCTGTTGACTCAAACACTGTCCCCAGTACGCATTGCCCCAGCAGTTGCTGTGTGACTGTCCTGGTTTCGGCTGGGATGG
>VZTQ01013168.1:76637-129512 GCA_013400755.1 Pelecanoides urinatrix
CCCCTGTATTTCTTAAGTTGTCGCAGTTTGTGAGTACAGCCAACTTTATGCAGCTGTTATTAACCAGCTGGTTATGATTGGGATTGGTGAGCGTAATGCACCACAGTTGTGCCAACATCTAAAGTGACAAATGAAAGTTCAGACTTCTGGCACTGACTGCTTACATACAAATTTATTTTCTGAAATGATAACACACAAATAATAGAAACAAAACAAAACAAAGCAAAACAAATGATGGTTCTAACTGACAGTTGCTCTTGTACTTCAAAATGAAAGCATATTTCAGTAAAGTGATTTTGCTGTGAGACAGCATCTTTCAAAAATGGCTATTGGAAAAGAACTTTCCATTTGAAAAAATAATCACATATATACCTGTGACTGAACTGACAATGAAAGAGAAGGCCTTGAGATAGTCATAAACCTAAGATAGATTAATTTGTCTAGCTATGATACTGTTTTCCTACACTGCCCTTGCAAGACTGAATTATGCATCAGGTGGTTACATTTCATTTATCAGATTGCTTCCCTCTCTCTGCCACCCACGAGCAGCATAACCACAGCAGTACTAGCACAATGGGACATGAGCTTCTCATTGCCCAAATTGCAACAGATTTTCACACTGATAGAAAATACACAATGGATTTTCTTATCATGCCATTCACTGGCCCGAATCTAACAAAGACCTGGTTTCCCACTTCTTTCTTACCGCTTTCACTGTTTTTCTGGTGCAGTTTTGTTCTATACTTGTCTAGCTTTTTGTCATGCTAAGCGATAGACAATCACTGCATGAAAAAAATTCTCAATTGCAAATAGCAAGTCAACCATAATTATTATTTTTTTGCTAAGATTATTTTCCAGAGATGCCCCCAGCTCTTATGAAAATGAGAAACTCAGGCTGCCTGGTTATATATTTTTATAGTTGTCTTCAGTGACAGGGATTCTGCTGTGCTGTGCTATGCGTAAAGAAAGAAAGATGCCTTCAGTGCCGATGTGCATTTGAATTATCAGGTTCCCTCGCAGCTCACGAGCCCATTCAAGGTACAGGGACACAAGGATGTGCCGTTTTCTAATGGCAGCACAGTAGCTAGGGTTTTGAGCTTAAATGAAAATAATAATAGCATTTGTCTCCCTCCCAGCCCTCCAAAAATCCCCTCTGTCAACCCAAAAGAGGGTTTCACCATAGCAAAGAGTGACAAATAGATGCTTTTTTGAAACCACGCATCGCCGAGTCCCTCTTCTGGTTTGCTCTGTTGTCCTGCTGCGAATGCAGTCAAGGAGGGTGTAGAGAGCCATTAGGACACTTGTAATCATCACCATCATTGGTACATCATGGACCAATCATAAGGAAAGAAGCAGTAGCCAAATCCCCAGTACGTGGCACAGACCAGGGACTGTCACACCGGGACGCAAGAAGGCACGTAAAGGATGGAGTATACATAAGTGCCAGTTTACCAAAGGCATCATTCAAAGAACAATGACATCTTCATTGGGCTTCAAGCTAGGTCCAAATTGCGATGGTGGGGCCTGAGAGTAATGTTGGTAGTTATTATTTTTCAACATACTGCTTTGACAAAGCATCTGAACCCCAACCTTCAACAATGGTATTTTCTACATAGTAGTGCCTGTTGAACAAAGAGCATTACCCCAAATTAGAATGCATTTTTTTATGAAGCAGGCTGTAGCAAATCTACATTTTCAATTAAAGAACATTAAAAAATGATAATTAAGTACAATAAACATATTTAAAGCCCACCTCCACCCATCTGATATAGCAGAGTTATCAATGCAGGGTTGTTGGCCTTTCTCTTCTCTCTGGATGCCTCCTCACTGAAGCAGCAGTGGGGTGCACTCAGGGCCAGGAAAGCACAGAAACACTCCAGCAGCATCTGTCTCCCGAAAAAAAAAACTTTAGTGACTCACCTGGAATTACCCTAAGGACAAAATTAACCTGATGCTTTTGGCAAACAAAGTACATATTATATTCTTTAGGAATCAAAGTCTTTGATGAAGAAAGACTACAATGAATGTTTGTAAGACTTTTTAGATGTTTTCACAATAAACGCAAGGAATTATAAAAAAAGTACCTTCTCCCTATTTAGCATTCCCAAATATGTATCTGTTTAAAATAAAACAAAATTGAACACATTCAGAATTGAAACGTTCACTGTTATCATCTGTGGGATGATAACACATAAAAGTGAGCATCTGTATATTTTGATGCATCTTATTTACACCCAGGGAAGACACTAGGAATGTTCTAAAATCCTGTGAAAAAAATTGAAGGGCCTTACAGTCATGTGGAATTTACAAGAAAACTGGTCAAAATTTTGTACCTGAGATGCAAATTCATTGCAAACATATGCAACATACTTTTTCAGTCATATCAAATATGCAAAAATATGGTTGCAAATTGAAAGTTAAAAGCAAAACACAGATATGCCATAATTTTCATCTTGGTACCATTACAAGGAGCAAAAGGCTGAGAAGATTGCATTTTTGTTTTCTGTATTTAATATGTTCACCTTTTTTTGCTAGGAATGAGACACCCATTAAAATATTACAAGATATTTAGTAGGTGATCTAAAATGATTAAAAACAGGATTTTAAAAAAAGCATTTTCAGTCCTTGTCAGCATCAGTTTTCTTATCAAATTTAATAGAAAATAGCTAATAAGGGCAACTCAGCCCCACTAATGCTGTTCAAAATGCAAACTTGATTTTCAGAATACTCCCCTCCATATTTAATACGGTGATGATTACAAGAAAAGCTATGCTCCAATATGTTAATTTCATCTCTGCTTTTCTGCTGATGTTACTCTTCATTTGAAGATTACTGTCAACCTGTATTCCATGGGAGATCAAAGTGAGGCATCCAGTTTGTACCAGATACCGTCATACAAAATTATATTTAAGAGATCTCCAATGTAATTAAAAACTCTGTATAAACCATCTCAAAGAGAAAGACATACTGTACCAATTCTCCATTCTTTAAACAGCTTCTGGGAAGGTGACAAAATGTGACTGAAAACTTATGGTAAATATGCCATCTTCTTCCTTTGAAGTCCTAATTAATTATCTTACCTGAAAATCACTATAGACAGGAGGCTGCGGGTCTGCTTTTGCATACTGAGATATCTGGATTCCTCATCTCCGCTGATGCACAGGAAGACCATGGCAAGCTCTGGTAAACAATTGGATCCTGGACAAAGAATTGCAGGTATAGAATACATCCATGGTACTGGATTTATGTTGGGCACATATCCTTTCATCAAAGGCTGTCGTGTACGGTGTAAGCAGCTGAAGTCACCCAACAGTCATGCTGCCCTGGCCCCAGAGGGGAGTCCCGGTCAGAAGTGGGGACTTGTCTCCCACCACAGTGCCGGGAATGTGCGAATGCCAAAGGCCGGAGGAGAAGAGAAATAGATGGACCAACCCATGTTATATTTCCGAAGTCGAGCCCAAAATAGCACCAGGAAGAAACCGGGATGCTGGAGAGAAAAGCCTCTGTTTCAGAACTGAATCTTGTTTAATTTAGTTTGCAATATCATGGGGTTTTTCTATCACTTTATTGCAGTTTTTGAACAAAACCATTGTTGCCTGGTACTAAAGCCCAGAGGTCATGCAGAGAGCAAGAGATAGCCCAATACCAGCCAGGCCACACCAATATATGGAAGGTAGCGCAGACAGGTCCAGGTCTCAGAGTCCAGCTGTCATCCTTACCTTTCCTCTCCAGAATTGCTCCAAAATTGTCTCCCCTGGGCACCCAGGAAGCCACAAGCAGATGCAGCTAGCCCTGAGACCCCAACATGGGACACAAACTGTCACCAGCGTATCACCATGTCCTCAAATAACTCTCAAGAGTTAACTACCGAGGTAAGGTTGTCTCCCACTGACTGCATTTATTAAACAATTCACAAAGGTACCGTGTTGACTCAGAACCACAAAAGGCACTAATTGAAATGCATCCAGCTGATGATGATGCCAAGAATATGACTATAAGCAGACTATATGACTTCTACTGTTGATAGACTTAAAAAAGATGAAAACATCCGGTCTGGCATGTAAAGGGGCTGCCAAATCCATCCTGGAGAGCAAGTAATAGAGTTGGTATTCATTAAAGGTTCTCTATTGGCTTTTTTAATAAAATGAGATACGTCTCGGTCCAACCTACGAGCAAGATTTATTTATTTTTAAATGACAAAGAAATGGAAAATACAAGGCACTTGGCAAAGTATTTCTTTGAGTACCTTGGCAGCTTGTCATTGATAATGGAATTGTTGTCTGATCTTCAGTCATTTGCAATCTAATATACCCACAAAATCTACCACTTCTCCTTGCACATATTTCTCCACAATGTGCCTATTTACCTTCCCAAACCAGGAAGAAACACATTAGATGATTTAAAGGGTAGCCCATAATGCAATTTAAAGTCTTGCAAATTGATTTTCCTTAATGAACTTTATATCCTGACATCCTGTCGTTTTTCCTCTAGTACATTCAATTAGGCTATAATCAGTTATTAAGGGTTAGATAATGGAAACGTGACATCATCCACACAAGGCAGAAATTTTTGCAAGTGATTAATTAAAATCTAATTTTCATGCAAGACTAGACCATCTGAGTTAAAAGGTGCCTATGATAATTGGGGGAAAAAAAAAAAAAGGAGAAAAAAAATCCCAGAAAACCCAAGATGGGGAAAGGAAGAAGACCCGCCTTGGGTAGATGTTGAGATGAGAGAGAACCATAACACGTTCCTCTTGGGAGTATAAGAGAGAGAACCTTTGCACGTTCATTTTAAGAAATGGATGTGCTGTATTCATCTAAACCACAGAACAACAAACATTGTGAATCGAAGCATTTCACTCCATTCCTGTAAAAGAGCTGAATACATTTTTTTTGTGGATAAAAAGCAAGAGCCATCCATGCTATACTTTCAGATTACACACACACATTAATAGCAGTAGTAGCAGTACTTAAAGCAGAGAGGCTTTTGTGTTTTTTTTTTAATATTAACTTCTGATAGAGAGGAGCTTTGGGCTCAAAATATGTATCTAATCTTAACTGAGAACACAGCACAGCAATTCCACATGCCCCATATAAAAGAAGGAAAAATGTTGTTATTCTGCCAAGAAAATTGATCTATTTATCTGATGCAACATTCTCTGTCAGCATTTCTGTACAGCTCTCCCCACTCAATATCACTGCAGGATGTCTGTAGAGGATTCAAATCTTCAGAGGTCAATATGTCAGGTCCAACACAGGATTTGTTTTTCCTTCCCTCTATTTTTTTAAAATAGGTGTATTCTAACTATTCTTAAAACAAACTGAAATACAATGGTAAAATTAACAACTAAGAACTTTGTAACAGTATCTGTATTGCTGCAGTAATTTTGGAGACCCTCATATTTCACAACTAAAAAAAAATGCAACTCAATAAAAATAGCCAACAGGGTGTATAATAGTTCTTAACATTCACTGCTGCTTTTCAAAACAGCATCTCCAAAGCATGCCAATCTATGAGCAATTTTTGGGACATTACCTTAAAGGGAAGTGCTAGAAGTGAAAAAAAGGTTCAAAGCCTACAAATAGTTCTTGCTCATGTAGCTAATCCTCAACTGACACACCTTGTGGTTGCCTTACTGGCCTCATCTACTGACTCTATTGGATTCTGTCTCCATTTATGTCTGGGAAAACAAAAGCCAAGCCTGAGGGTCACAATGTTCCACAAAGATCTCTTTGTAGGGTCTGGGATTTGAGTTGGTTCTTTTATGGTCTTTTGACTCTTTGTTGGCTCTTTTTTGTAGGATTAAAAGTAAAGCGCCAGCTTTTGTCCAGGTTTTCACTTATCAGGTGGCTTTGAATCTGCTGGATAACTCTTTTTCTCAAAACAATTTACAGAAGCTATAGCTTTCATTCAATTTAAAAAATGTGTGCTCGACATTACATTTTTTTCCTTGAATTTTCCAGGCTTTCTTTTTTCCCCAAACCTTCCAAGCATCCCAGTAACCATCTATAACCATAGCCTTAATTAAGAAGAAAAGTGTTTTGGATCATTAGTCTAAGTCTGTTTGGAAAAATTGTTACAAAATTGTAACTGAGGTTTTCAATGACTGTATTTCTTCCCCAGAGATAAAGCAATTAAAGTCATTTCACATAAAATCAACCTTCTCCCCACTGCCTCAGTGTAGGTGTGCAGAAGTAAGAACAAATCAATACAAGAATCTATTCACAGGGAAAAGGAACAAATATATCTTTATAATTACAATATGTAACACATTCCACAGCTGCATGCCTCTTGTGAATAGTTCTGATCTGAATGTAAATACATGCTTTATGCTGAGAATAATTTAAAGGAGGAACCAGGAACACACACGGAATGAGCCAGTGCTTTCTATATGCTTTTAAATATATGAGTCAAGTTATTTGTATTTTTGCTGCATTCCCATGATATACTGAAGAGCAGCCTATGTTGTAATGTATGGTGCAATGCAAATATAGAATAAGAAGCAGTTAACTGGCCAAGAACCTGCAATCTCTCCTTATATCCACTCTTTTTATAGGCATATCAACATTAACTCACTCAGTTATTAGTCAGGTGAGCCAGAGAATATATCATGTAGGGAAGACATCTAGATTTAAAATGAGGTTGGTCAAAGTACTAGAGATCAAAGACGAAGATTTCTTTACTGACTTCATGTTTGCCCTTACACTGAAATGAACTCATGATTCAGCGTTGGGGCTGCTTGGGGCATGGGTAATACGAGGACAACTCTGAGAAACTTGTTCAGATTTGTTCCATGTTCACTTACACGTGCAAATATTGCTCATATCCATTCCACCAAAACTGAATTCCTTCAATCCATGGAAATACCGATAAATCAAAAGTGGTCTTTGCTGTTTCTCAGTTTCCTTGCCTGGGAATTCCGCCCTTAGGAGTTTGCTTATTCTCTCCTTCTCAACTGCTCCTAAGCCATGCCACCTGGAAGACTCCGCTTCCAGAGCAGTGCGTGCTTGTCAGCTGGAGGGGACATGCCCTGTGGGCAGGATAGGGCTGTTGAAGGAACAAATATTCCCAGACCAAGTCCCAGGCCATTCTAGTTCATCTACAGAAAGAAAATAACTACAGGAAAAATATGCAAGGCATTGAACACTTTCAGAGAAACTGCTAATCTTCATAATTATTTTTTAGTTTACTCTCTGCTGGATGAGAACTGAGGCCCTTGTCTCCTAGTCAGCACAAACTTTGCATTTCTTGATATGCATCTGGGGCTTACTGAAAAATGAGCGCATTGATTATGCCTTTCCCCCTCCGCTGCTCAGCCCCAGCTGCTGCTCTCCTCATGCAGCTCCAAAAACTAAAATGCAGAACTATTTCCTTAGTTGTCTTTATTATTTATTTTGCTTATGTGAGTTCTCTCATCTCCTTTTTCAGCTCCCTGAATATGGCTGAAAGGAGCGAGCACTACGCTTCTGGTTAAGTGCCCAGCTGCGCCCTCAGGCTTGTGCAGGACCAAGGGAGAGAGGGACAACCGGGGCCGTGCCACCACGATCCAATGACGGCAACAAGCCCCAAAGCCCCAACTTTTATGGTTCTCCACTCCCATCTCTCGCTGAGAGTAATGAAGTTATTAGAATCTGTGAGGGGTGGAAGCCAGGGATGGGGAAGTAAGGGAAAACAACTATTCTGTGCACTCTCGGTGACACTAGTCCTTTGCGAAGAAATGCTATGTTGGGTGGGACAGACTTAAAGGAGCTGGGGCTCCCAGAGGTATTCTTGATTGCTTCTCACAGCTCTGCCAAGAGGAACTCAGCTGTGTACACCACCTGCCAGGCAAACTGCTCCCATGTTTTCTTTTTCAGTCAGCGCATTGGGATCTGCCCACTCTCCATTCACAAGAAGATGGGTCTTGTGTTCCCACTTCCTTTCACTTCTGTCCTTGAGCTACAGCCACAGCAAAACCGAGGCAGGGAAACCTTTCCTGATCTGTAGATAACTATTCCACCATGTAAGGTTGACATACCGTCTGGCTGAAATAGGTTGACAAAGAACAGAAGTGGCTCAAAACAAACTAGCAAAAATCCAGAATGAAACCTTGCTCTTCCCCTCCTTACCCCATCCTTTCTTCTCACCTTATTCTAATAACCTTGAAACTCTGTGAGAGCATCTGGACCACAAATAAACATAAAAATAGCAGAATACTACTTGATGGAGAAATCTATTTCAAATAATGTTGTTGGGTTTTGGCATGGAAAATTTACTTCTAGGCTGCTAGTGAGAGCAACTCCCTGCACAGAGATTATTCACCTTCAGCAAGAAAGTTTTGCACATCAAATAACATCAGTCAAGAGGCTTTTTTGCATGGCAAAACTCACTAACTTGTGATTCGCTCTGCAGTGGATTAACTAAAGATGGTGCTTCAACGGTGTCGTTGCCATTCCCCTCTCTCCACCCCCAGAACACATCAGAAGCTCACACCTTCAATAAAAAACACTACCCCCACATCAAAAAGTCCTACCCTGGTCTTCTACCATTGACCAGCTTTGCACGTGTGCAGCAGCCTTCTTTTGCTTTTTCAGTGTCATTTCTCTCCTCAAAAAAAAAGTTACTTTCCACAGCATTGATCTCTGATAGATGTTTCCATTCCAGAGATCCCCGTTTTACCCGGTGTTGTTTCAAGACTCGGCAGGATGGCTGATTTTTAATCAGCCTAGCAAGTCACTTGGGTCTCTTACTGCCTAGCAGAGATTTACTTTAGGATTTTCGGTTTTGATGAAAGCACAAGTGGGAAGGAGCAAAGCTTCCACTCCCTTTGTAATTAATCACAGGTTAAAGTGCTCTATGAATTATACAGGCCTCAGGAGAGACCTCACTTTTTGAATTTTCAGCAAAGCACACAACTTAAGACATACTTTGCTTTGTGTATTTGGCTAATAGAAACATTAGTCGCTGAGC
Source organism: Pelecanoides urinatrix (assembly GCA_013400755.1). Lineage (NCBI taxonomy): Eukaryota > Metazoa > Chordata > Aves > Procellariiformes > Procellariidae > Pelecanoides > Pelecanoides urinatrix. The sequence continues at coordinate 85,590 of VZTQ01013168.1, forward strand.
TGGAGATTTTTTTCCCTCCCCGAAGTTTGGAAATAACCTTGATAATCTGTGGAAGATGATTTTCTAACATGAGCTCTACCTTTATAACTTGTAGAAAATTTGGTACTACGTAAGTTTATACATCATGGCAACCTGGTAAGGTACAAGACAAAATTCAAATATAATTGTGTTTTTCAAACCAAGCACTCAGATTTTTTTTTTTTTGGCAGGGGGATGGGCAGGAGAGTCACTCAGCACATTAGTTTGCAGCGAAGCATATGGGTGAGGGTGGCACTACAGCCAACTGCAACTCTTGCAAATTTATCAACAAATATCACCACAGCTTTTAACAACCTTCCCTGCTACGACTCCAGATTCATCTCATAGTTCACACCACAGTAAGAGACAATTGGTTAATACATATCACTACCATAAGCAATACTTCAAAAGGTGTTAAATCTCCCCATATGTGCCAGTTTCACAGATCCTAATGAGATTGTCTTTGTTTTGCTTCTTATTTACTTGCTTTGCTTCTTCTTTACTTTTAAATTCAAAGAAAAGTCTACTGAAAAAAAACTTTGAAGGATAATTTCGCTTAAAGAGTAATCTATTTCATTATAAGTAATAGGAACAAAAGAAGAATAATTAATCCAGTTTTAGACTATTCTCTGCTACAGCAGCAAAGCCACTGCCTGTGCTGCTGTCATGCCACAGGCAGCATTCCCCAAAATGGGATCTGCAGGGAAACAGCTACGTCAATGCCTGAAATCCCTCTGGAGAAGGAAAGAACGATTGTGAGATGGTCAGTGAAGGTTATCTCAGAGGTACATAAAGCAACATCTAAAATGACAAAAAGCATCATTTTGGGCAGCTGAATGAAGTTAAAACAATCTAGCCATTTTCTGTCATCTTTACAGGCAGCCAGAGAAAACAGCCTTGGCTCTATTTCTCTAGAGTAACAGCAGCAAAACATGTCCCTTTAGGGAATTTAAGGTGCAAAACTATATTCCCAGCAGGTCTGTGGAAAGAGATACTATCTACCCTCTGGCTTCTGAAAAAATGTCATTCAGAATTAATGTAGAGACTCCAGTCTGCCAATTTGTTCTCTTACGTATTCAAGAGCCATTTTAGAATACCTGGTTGCTGGAAAAAAATTAATCTGATTATGTGACTACAGGTCCAAAGATACGAATGAAAAACTTCTGAGAATATAAACATTTTGGAAAACTGTTCAGGGAGAGAACAAAAAACCTACTATGACTTATGCATTATGCTTTTATTAACAGTGCAGAATAGCTGTCCTCTTCCTTTTTTTCCTCTTTCCTATCACCAACAGCTTTTTTTCTTTAATTAGACTTTCTTCTTAAATTGTTTTAAAACACAGAAAAGGTACAAACATTGACAATAATGTATGAATGGAATTTCAAACAGTAAAGCATGAAATGCAGAAATACGGAAATACTTTGTCTTTCAATTGTCTTTAACAAAATGCTACTTTTTCTGTAGGTTGGTTAATGCATGGTTTACGAAAAGAATTCAAGAGATAATCTTAATTCAGTAATACCAGGTCAGGTCCCATGGCTTTAAGGTTGCTTAATAAGGTTAAATAAAAAGGAATGTAAAACAGCTATAGCTACATCTGAAATCTCTGAATAGTTCCAGACATACCTAATGGAAGAACTTGGGCCCCAGTGAATATCAATAAATCTATTTTATTTTTAAGAAAAAATTAAGAAACATTAAAAGGACATCAATCACACTTTTCTTAACAGAGTGTTATAGAGTGACAATTAAAGATGTCCCATTGCATCGTAGCACAGCTTAAATCATATTTCAGAGTCTGAGTGAGTATCTGAGGTTGTTATTGAAATCATTTCTTCATTGAATTAAAATCTAAGATTTCAAATAAATTTTTTTACACTAATAAAATGATCAAATATTTTTATTATTTTAAAACTTATCTTTATATTTTCTGTAAATGCTGTTAGAATAAACTAAAATTTTATGATAAAAAGCTATGTTCTAAATGAATTTTTAATTTATGGAAATATTAATATTACAGAGTGATGGAAATTTCCAGGTTTGACAATTTCTATTACTTTCAAAACAAAAACAACAACAAAAAAGAAGATCCAGTAAGATCAGGTTTTCCAGCAGACAGCTTGGGCTTCAAAAAAAAAAAAATCGGCATTAACAGCAGGTACAAGAAAATTAATCGGTCTCCAAAATATATTTTAGCTTCTCACATTGCTATGATACCAAAAAGAGCTGCATTCCAACAGGACCTTCAGGTCTTAGGGGTTACAAACTTCTTGCTACTCCTATCTAATATCCTCCCTGCCCTGAAGTTAGCTGGGCTGCCAAGGGAGGACCTTGCACGGAGGAGCAGTTGTATGATTTGTCTCCTGGGCTCAGGACAGCTGTTTTAATAACCTAAGGAAGTACATTCCCCCTTTCAAGTGCTCATCATAACGGCAGGTTCGGACTGTTTTTCATACACATTTCATGATTGCAGCTTCAGCTGATGTTGTAAGTGTGGGGTATAGGGGAGCGTATCTCCTTCTCACCGAAATCTAACAGTGACACGTTCTTCAGCTTCTGACAAAAAATAAATATTGGCCAAGTTGTTCCCTTTAGGGTAGCGTGTTTATCACAGTTCTCAGGTTATTTGCTTTTTGTATAAAGGTCTATCACATTTATCTACCTATAAATACTATCTTCCTATCCTGTGATGAGCATTTGAAGGCCCCTTACTTGCAAGACTTGCTGAGAAAAGAGATTATTTCCAGTTCACTTCCATGCGTGGCATAGAGCTATGTGCCGAGGTGAACAGCTTTGTTTCCGTTTGTCTTCTTTCTCTTTCCAAAACCTAAAATCAATTGGTTGCTTTGCGCATTCCTGAAAAGGCACGAGTTGTGCAAACTACCTCCTGGAGATTCCAGACCACATCTCAATCCTGTTTTGCATCGCGCAGGCAGAGGAGATGGCATGGGAGTGCCGCGTTGGAGCACAAGGGTGCAAGGGTGCTAGGGTCTCCAACCCTGGGCTGGAAAGCCCAAGCAAGAGATACCTTGCTACCCATGCATGGCTTCAGGCAGTTGAATGTGGGTTGCTCAAGGTTTCGGGAAGCTCTTGCAGCCTGTGGTGAGCTCTGGGCTAGCTAATTATAAAGCAAATTGGTTTAGATCTTTATGATAATACATACCACCAGACTATGTTGTAGACGCACCCTCAGTTTCGTTTGATGCCTAAATGCCATTTACATGACTGAAGGCTACTTTATGGCTAATATTTCTGGGCCGCACCTAGCTAAATGATTACTGCAAGTAGTGCTGGTCATCTTGCAAATGCAGTGATTGCATTTTACTCACTTTATTGTGGGGAATTCTATGTTTGGTTATGTTTGATGAGTTTATTTTTTCCGGAAGGAATAAATGAGATATTACTGGTTGCATCCCCTCCCAGGCAGATGCCAGCAAACAGAGGGGCCAGAACAATGATGTCTCAGATTCAAAACTTCAGCGACAAGCCACAGCTATTTCACTTTACAAAAGTACCCCTGGACAGACTGAATCCAGTTCCTGTTGGTACTGCTCACCAACTGCTCACCCAAGGGCCACACGTGAATCCTCTGTTTCTAAAGACTGGTACAAAAAGAGGATTGGAGGCTGATTGGTCTTCTAGAGAGGGAAGACAGGTTGTCACCCAAGTTTTTCTAATATATCCCATCTCTTCATCTGCCTAATATGCCCAGGAAAGAGAGATGCCTTCTGCTATGCATTTCCAGCACAACAGAAAGCCTAGACTCTGTACTTAGCAGAGAAATGCAAATAGATGGAATTCTTAAAAGTGTATTTTAACTTTTTAAGATGTCCAGCAAGATAAAAAGAGCCAAATATCCCAACAAGTTAAATCATCATTTGTCTTCTGAAATAACTTGCAGTAGTTTTCCACAAGCAAGTCTGTAAAATTTTCTCTAATCTTTTTTTTTAGGAGCTGCTCTTTTCCACCTGCTTCCATTTTAATGTGTCCTCAATATCAGTTATTTTTACTTCAGCTCTAAGAGGCAAATAACTGGGATGAACAATAGCTCTTCCCTTCACAAACAAAAATATGATATTGCTAGTGGAAGAAAACATAGAAAATTGCCATAGAAATAAAATCTCAGCAAGTGTTTTCATTTGTCAAACTTGCTCAGCAAGAAGGTCCTCAGTAAAGAAAACACAATCCGTAAAACCAGCATCAATTATCGCAGAGTGTAGGCACTAGGCTGCATTTGTTCTTAATTTTTGCATATCGGAACATGATGATTACACACACTCAATCATCAGAGAAGCAGCGAATTCATAGAAATGGCAAGAATCCCCATCTCTTGCTGGGTATTGTGGAAGTCTATGAAATTCTGCAAACTTGTAAACCTCTGAGCTGAAACACTAAGCTGAATTAACCCATACCACTGACTCAGTAGCGATGGAACAGCTGACGTTTCAGGAAAACATGAGGAGGTAAGATGCCTTGTTAACTGTGCATTAGTTCTTCACAAAGATACGTCTTTCATGACCTTCCATCCCCCAATTGGCTCGCACTCTGAAAAGTGCACTTCTCTTCGTCCTGGCCTTGAGCCTTTCAGCGCTAACATTGCTACTGACACTGCTTTCAGGCTGCGTGCATTCCTTCCCCTAAAATGACTGCAGCAACCAGGACTGAGAAATAAGAAAGAAAATGTGAGTAAAATGCATGTTTTCAATCCTAGATATCTCTAATTAGCTGCTTAAGGCCACATTCCTGATCTCACGTCTAGGGAAGTTAATTAGTAGGATGGCCAAATCCATGATTAAAAGAGTCATGCACAGAGTATGTGGATGCAGCTTGACAGTCTAAAACACAACTACCATGCTATATGGAGTCATGCTGAACAATTGGGATTTATTTGGAGTTCTTCAGTTCCCATTGTGGTAAACCAGTAGTATTCTATTTTGACAAAGAATAAATGAAATAAAAGGAAAGGAGGAAGGAAGCTGATGGCAAGGGTCTAACTGAAAAGAAGACAACAGAAAAAGATGAGACTAAGAGTGGAAATTACAAGAATTAGGGACTCGTTCATATAAATTCATGGAAATTGCTAAAAACCAAAAAGAAGCCCTAAACAGAAAGCAAGGGAAAAATAATAAATATGTAGATGGAGATCAACAAAAAAACTTAGGAAAGCTCAGAAGTTCAGTAGATTTTGAGCGTTTCTTGCTCAAAATTAAGCTAAAAAATCAGGAGCTTTACCTATGCCCTGCTAGTCCTTTCAGATCATAGCTCCATTCTCCCCCTTCTTTCTTGGAATTCATCTTTGTGATGCTGAGCTCAGGCCCTTTATTAAAATACACACGTGGCTTCTGAAGTGCCATCAAGCAAATGCTGGAGGCCAGTCTACTCACTCTGAAGTAGAATAAGAATATCTACAATAGATGGCTGGGACAATGAAAAGCAATTTGTAATTGTTCCAAACATCCATTCATCAATACTGGACGTGCAGGTTACTGTTGAAATACTAAGACTTACAGGATGCATCATAGGTTGAAATATTCCAATGACATTGTTTCCAGGAGAGGTTTACTAATGTGCTAGAAATGAGCAGTATGTTTGTCGTTTTCCTCAACTGTGGTAATCCACTTCACGCTGACCTTCAGATCCAATTAATTTGCAGCTAATGGAACTCTATGTTCAAAGGAATTCTGAGTATTATTTGAAATTCCCAAATGATGCTGTTAGTCAACTACCTTGGAAGGGCTGATAAGCAGCACGAGCACGGGGGCTACTGGTGGTGCATAATTGAGTTTTGCTTCTAACATATGCTGCTTGTATTTGGCACACAAATTATATTTTAAGTTTCTTAAAAGGGTTTGGGTTTGTTTGGTTTTTTTTCCCCTTTGGTACAAAGGCCTCTGTGATACATCTTAACATAAAACAGTCTCATGAAAGTGCATTTGCTCAACCCTGAAATGACCCTGAACCTCTTAGTTGCTTCAGTTCTAACTCCTCCTCTGAGTTTGTTCCACAGCTGAGAGCATCGGTGAGGTTGGAGTTCATTGCAAGGCAGCAGGTGGACTTCCTCAAGACTTACTCTTAGGGAAAACTTGGTGTTATAAGTGTGATACTTCCTCTAGCTGCATGGTTTGGGCAGGGTCTCAGTCACCTCACCTTGTGGCTGGGATCCCAAGGTGAAGATGGAAGTGTCCTTTCTTCTGGCTGCAGTTGTCAGCCCTCTTCTTGGGCTCCCTAAGAGGGGATGTGTGATGTGACACAGGATAACTGAGGGACATCTCCCAGTCTGCACCGAACAATTTAATCTACGGGATTTAAGTCATAAGGAGAAAATGGGAGTTACAGTCATGGTGTAGGTGGGCATCAGGGCTGTATCTTTGTGCACTCCCAGCACACTTGGTCATTAATTCCCTGGGCGGGTGAGGACTTCCACAGCCCACCTCTGCATAGATGAGACAGCCTGAGATGAGACAAATTTGAGTCAATGGCTTGCACTGAGATGAGGTGATGGACTAAACTCTTAGCCAGCTTCACAGGGAAGCATTTGACTGAGTGTCAAAGGAGCTCTCCAGGAGAGGATTTTGGACTGTCCTGGAGATTTCCCCAGGCATCTCCTGTTGTGCATAGACCAATCAATGCTTAAATGACCTGGTTAGGATCATAGGTGGAGGCTCTGCAGTCCCGGCATCAACCCCAGGCAGCTGCTGCTGCAGAATCGACCGAACTGTGCCTAGATAAGATACTTGTAATTCATCAGCAAAAACTGTTCCTGCAGAGTCAGGAATGAACAGTCACACAGACCAGTCCTTTTCTATGTAGCTAAAGCAGGAGGGGGTGATTTGTGCCTAGTTTAAGGTAACAAATAGCAGTGGATCCTGTGCTGGCCGTAGTGGTCACATAGGAGCACAATGCAGGTTTGGGGAGTCTAATTGGATCCCATTGGAGACACCATTGCAAGGACCTTCACGACCAATTCTGTCACCACCTGGAAAGCGATTGACCATCCTATTTGAGAGGTGTGTTTCCCCACATTAACATTAACCTATTCAAAAGATTCCAGCAAAATAGTTTTTGGGGTTTTGTTTGCAGAGTATCCACAGCAAAGACTGTGGTGCATGGGCTCCTCTTACAATTCAGCTACTTGTGTCCATCTCCCCAGGACCAGATCCTCTCTTTCAGCAGCAGACGGGAACAAATCATCTCTGTAGACAAGGAAACAGCTATGGAGCTGCGCTGCAGACATAAAATAACTCTCTGCCATAACATTAGGGAAGGTAAGGGAGAAAGATATCCATCGAAACCGCTGCTCCCTGCGCAGAGGTGTCTCCCACACTCTGGTGCTCAGAAAGACCTTCCTAAGCCACGCTGTCCCTCTACATGAGATACATAGCATCTCTGACGGGTCCAGTATTAACCATTCACCTTCTTTTCTTGGTGAAAGGGAAGAGGTGTTTTATCTTCTACTGTGAGATTTACCCAAAGGAAAACTTTTTACTGAGTAGGAAACGTTACGGTTCTGTAGCTGTATATTTTAAACCCGGTTCCTAAGTATTCAAGTCATTATAAATCCACTGACTTCAGCAGAGCTCTGCAGAGTTATGCCAGCTATGAATCTAACTGTTCTCTGTTTAAGTACCTTCCAAGCATTAAAATCCTTTTAAAAGTAAGTCATCCAGGTGATGTTTGCCCGCATATAAATCAATTAAGACGTGAAAGGTTGTATGCGGGCATGGGGATAAGAGGGGAGCAAGGGGGAAGAGGAAGGAATATTTCCCTTTTTAATTTTCTGGGTAGTTTTTTCCCTCCAGTGTGACCTGTCTTCAGCCCACTTTATTCTATGTGCCCAGAGCTACCCATTCCGTAACACTCACACTGTCATTAAAGGTTCATCAGGATTTATAGCATACATCCTTAAGGTTGTATTAATTGTATATTGCTTCATGAAATGGGAGCTTTGCAACCTGGGGTACTTATATGATGAATAGCCTTTGTTAGGCTCTGGTAGAAACACAATTTTGAACCACTCCTCTATAGTCTTTCTAATGAAGTGACTGGTTTAATTTTTTTTTTTTTTTCTGAAATAGGCTGTTAATGAAAGGTATTAGCCTTTTAAAAATCCACCTTCCACATTCAGATTTTGAAAAAAATTAGAACTGCCTAGTCTTATAAATCAGTGATGTCCTTCTGAATCTTCTCTGAAGTGTTTATTGTCAAGTGGTCACTGAACTGTGTTTTCTTGCTCTTTGGGCTAAACCTCAAAATAAGAACTTGTTTTGTTTTCACTGTTAATCCCAGGATCAAGGTGGCACCATCAGAGCCAAAATGTTTCTCTTTTGAAGAATTAACTCTGCTTAAATGCACATACAGAATCACTACTATTTTTCCAGGCATCATCGAGACCCATGGCAGTTTTCAATATGAAATATTCTTAACTGGGAATATTATACAAGATCTGCGCTAAATTGACTGACACTGTTACCAGTGTTGACAATGAGTCATGTATTAGCATCTTCAGTTGCCTTTATCCTGTGGCTGAGCTGATCACACACTTCCCAGTGAAGATAAAGGGGCAGGTTTTAGGCTCTATCTCAGACTAACATTGAAATGTTGTTTCTGATGTGGTTTAAAGGATTAACACAGCTTTTTCAGCAATACAAATAATTTAATAAGCAGCAAAATACTCTCTGGTAGTCACACAAGTCAGGGAGCACAGTGGCTATGGTCAGCCGAGAGCCCAGATTGCTGAGTAAGTCCATAGGGATGAGGCAGGTCCAAGGTCCAGCTACGAACCTAGGGTCACGTTGAGATCAGGGCGGTGCATGGTCCTGCACAGACATAGCTGCAGTGTAGCTCAGGCAAGGACCAAGGGTGAGAAGCTGAGCTGAAGTCAAGCCTTGAGCAGAGGTGGAGAAGCCCCACCACTTCTCCCAGCTTTGTCCCACCACTTTCGTCACAGAGGACTGGCCCAAGGCCATGGTGGCTGCACCGTATCAGAGCTGGCCCCAGCATGGGCAGCTTGTCCCCTTGAATGGGGATAATGTTAGTTGTGGATGCCCCATCCCTGAAAGTGTTCAAGGCCAGGTTGGATGAGGCTTTGAGCCACCTGATCTAGAGGAAGGTGTCCCTGCCCATGGCAGAACTAGATGATCTTTAAGGTCCTTTCCAACCCAAACCATTCTATGATTCTGTGGTGATTCTATGAACATTTCTGCCCTGGGTTTGACAGTGTACTCCTGGACCATGATCCTACCCCTTAAGATTTGAAACAACAGGAGAGCAAAACCAACTTTTTCCCAAGTCTGTAGTGAGGCCAACAGACTGTATAACTCTTAGTTAAGATCTCTAGACATAGCAAATGCTTTGTGCTGATCTTCTATCCTCTTAAATATCCTCAAGACTTAACAGAATGAGCAATTTACCAGTAAAATATCAGTGGGTTTACTGATTTTGTATAAAAAATAAAAAAACAAAGGGTTACCTTTAGATTGTTGTTATTATAAACCCAAAAACAATCTTAAAGACTAACATTTCATATCCAATCAGAGTTTGAAAATGCATTGAAAATGTAGAAAAAAATGGTTGTAAGAAAAAAGTAGATGTCAGTTTGGCCCGGAGTACATACATCTGAGCTAAATAATGGGGACCTGGGTTTCATGAGAAAGCAGTTTTCCTGCTAGGTGTGGACTATTCCTGACTTAGACCCAAAATCAGGAAAACAGGATCCCAAAGCTTAATTTATAACCAAACCCTTAGGATGTTCCAAAGAGTGTTAAGGGCTCTGATCTACCGGAGGGTCACCTTTACTCTTCTGCCTCCTGACTCTGGCAAGGCTGGAGGGAACGCGGCACAAACAGCAGCTCGTGGCAGCTGAGGTCCATCTGGTTTAGACAGCGGCAAAATCGAGGGACTGCTCAGACTAACGAAACAGTTAGGTGTTGTGAAGCAGTCATCACAAAATACACTGATTAAAAATAAGACAGCTTAACAGAAGACACATGGAAGAAGAAAAAGTGAAAAGCAAACCATAAAACTGAACCAGGAATACTGATCAACTACAGTCAATCAAAATGGCTTTAACTGGGAATAAATATTTGTTCCATATCACATGAATCTGGCTTATAGCTCTTTCATTGACAATGTAAGAATTAGGGAGATTTTCCATTATTCTTTGCTTTTCATTTTACTTATCCATCATAAATTGGCTACTGAGACCATAAATCTCTCGCCTGATAATATTTTTCAGTGGATACTCTTCTGAGATCATATTTATTGAGGTATCATACACAAACACTGAAAGAAGACAAAAAAACCCAACAGATATAATTTTATTGTATAGGGAAAAATAGCACTGCACTCAAGAAAAGCATTTAGTTAGAATAGTTAGAAGCTACAGATTCCCTTGTTGAGTTTTCAACCCTAAAATTGCACTTAAAGATTAGTGACTGAAAATTCACAGAGCCTTGAAACAAATTTTAAGTTGAATTTCCCTGGTTTCCTTTCCCCTGCACCTTAAAAATGAGTACAAGAACATGAGGAACGTGAGGCAAGGTGAAGGAAGAATTGTAAAAGCATTTTTGTTTTAGAGACATTTATATCACAAATGAAGACTTTTGCTTTTTCTCAGTTATACTTTTAATCTGGTTCTGAAAAACTTCAGACATGCTAAAGGAAGGCTAGATAAAGGAAAAAATCTCTGAGGTTTCAGATTTATCTTGCAGAGAACTTACTCAACTGAAAAAACAGGAATAAAATCACAGTCCTTAGCTACATGCCCTTGATATTGATTCAGCTCACACGAATCTGCAGTGAACTCCTTCGTTCTTCAGCAGCATTGGCCGTGCCAAGCGCTTTTGTGACAGCTGGCTCTTAAAGCTTTAGTTTCAGGAATCTTGTGAATGTGTGAATAGATCAGTCTTGGTTTTATAAAATGGCATTGCTAACCCTGGAAGCTTCAGAGAAAAGCTTCAAAATGTGACCCAAGTGAATCCTAAAGTGTTCAGAATCTAATGACAAATAAAATATCCTGGCATGTTTATCAGATTTCATCATTCCCCAACTTTTGGGCTCAGCAATATCGTAACCAGAAAAATAGCACTTACACAGCTTATGTAAAAAGAAGGTAGATTATTTTATGAAAAGGTAAGGACCCTTCTAGGTCCAGCTCCCACCTCAGCCGCCTGCATATCCTTGACCGTGTCCCTTGCACATGCTCGTAGCCGGGTACCTGATCCAACTCTGTCAATGTGAGCCGAACACAGGGAGAGCAGGGTGTTGCCTGAACTCATAAACTGCTTTGCCCCCATGCACTTTCCTGTGAGCGTGAATGACCTTCCTGATGGCCATGACAGTCTCAAGACTCTTGCACTAGTTTGTGAATCATGTACCAGGAACAGTACTCATTCCCCATGCAGCCTATCGAATACAACCTTTGGTTTCCTTTGAGCTCTTTGTAAAGGCACAGGTTTTATTCCGCTGAGTGTACCTTGCCACTAAGAATGTCCGATTTCACATTTAAAATGCTGTCTCCTTTTTCCCACTATTCATAAACTCATATTCAATAGTAATCCTACTGTCCAAGGACTGTTTTTTATTGCACCCTTAACATGTGCAATGAAGCCTGGAGTGTGGTGAGCACCTCTAAGTGTTTTTGTAAAACAACATATGATTAATGCCACGTAGAGAGCCACTCTACCCCTCAGAAAAGGCATTACTTCTGTGTAACAATTTGTGCTTTTGTTTTATCTCTGCATCTCCCAGATATGTCTGGGAACCTGAAATTTCCACACCAACATGTTGGGAGGGACTGTTCCCAGAAGATTTTCTGGTCAGGATTGTACCCACCGAAGGTTTGAGCGGTTCATACATACCTAGAGGTGCATGTGAAGTTGATTGTGCTCCTCCAAAACCGCAACTCACATATTACTAGTTGTAAAATCATAATAACGCTACTTTAAATTCTGGGAGCATCGCTACCCAGAATAATACTTGTCGATCTCAAAGGAGTTCTGAGAGCCATAATTATTGCAATTGTCTGTGGGCGTCTGTCTGGGGAAGCAGGAGCTCTGCAGTCTCTGCGGCACCATTTCTTGGCCAACAGCACCATCTACCTCTAATCACCGAACACTGGAGCAGACCAAGCTTCGTTAGTGTCCCCTTGCACCGCTCCTTTCTTTCTGCAAGCCTATTAACAGTTATGTTACCGCAAGGTCTCTTCTGTATGTAAACCGAGGTTTGGAAACCTAGAGCCAAGGTTTTCAATTTCTATATCTCATAAAGCACCCTGAAATGGCCAGCACAGTATAATTATCCGAGTCATTACTGGGAAATTGGCAGCACTAATCAGGCACTGCAAAAACCATGGCTTTGTCCCAGTATGTGCCTGGGCAGAAAACAAGGACAAGCACTGTCTAGGAAAGATGAGTCCTGATTATCTTTTTCTGTGTCAGAAGACACAAATATATATCTGTTAATTTGTTGGACATTTTTACAGAACATATCCGTTCACAACGATGAGCAAGGAACATTCCCCCTGGCAAAACTACCAGGTTGATCTTTAGGATGGAGACGCTCCAGAAAAACAGTGGTGAGGCTGCAGTGCCATAGCACGGCAATAAAAGACGCAGCAGTGTCTCCGGGTGGGTCAATAGCTGGAGTAAGACGACCAGGGTATTAGCTGGGTGTCAGCGTGTGCTGCAGCCTGGGATCACCACATGGCCCACGCCGACAGAAGAAACGCAGACGAGCCGTGCTATACACTCAGCTACATCAGGCCTCCCTCCATAGGTTGGCATGGGAACCAGTATAAACAATAATTTCTTCATGTGATTAGCTGAAAAGTGGTACAAAATACCCACAGGGAGGACTGAAAAGAAATACTGCAGGCATAGTATATCCATAGTATCTCCAAAGCAGCAGTGGTCATATGATATTTTGAAGTGCATTGTACAAAATCCTTCTGTTATTTTGTGCAATTATGTACTTACAGAGCACTTTGCAGGATTGGAAGAACAAGAGTTCTGGGTTTTTGCCTTATTACTGTCTTTTCTGAATGGTGGAGATTCTGGAGGAAGCCACAGCTCCTTTGGTCTCCTCCATCGCTTCAAGGATCTCTAGGAGAACCTAGGATAGAGGTACCCGGTGCCCTACTGAAAACCATGTCCTGACTCAACGGCAAGATGCCACAGCATCAGTGGGCTTTGGCCCGTTGAAATGGAAAGATGAGAAAGCCTGAACAAAAGTACGTGGGAGTGCCTTTTGCAGAGGCCTGAACTCTCCCCCAAAATTCAATGCAGTGCCTGTAAATAAAACAACACATAAAAGTTGAACTGGTATCAGTCTTATTAACAGTCATTTATTGATACTACCCCACCACCCAGATTGCAGTCATGGCTTAGTAACCTGATACATGAAATATGATGGAAATTACAGACCTATCCCCTGCCCTCTGTTTAGTTTTCAGACATTACCACACTTTCTGGCCTGCAAAAAGACTAAATGGAAAATGGACATAATAAAAATCTCTTCACATTGCTGCTCATGTTCACAGGTATAACAAGATCCTGAGTCCTGTCTAAGCTCTGAACTGCCGTAGCCCTTCTGTAAGTTTACTCTTGGAACCGGAAAGATGTCTTTTAACCTCAAAAGTCAAATTAGACTAAAAATTATCACAGTCAACCTGTCTTAAAATAAAGGCAATTCAAACAGGACAGAAAACAACTAAAAGGACTGGTAGAAAACTGCCCCCCTCCCCTTTGTCCCCTGTGATCCTGCAGGGTGAGACCCTCCCTTCGGGGTCACCGTCAGTGCTGTGGCTCAGGTTCCCACCAACCTGGGTTGCACCAGCCCTGCACCACCCCTCCGGGCACCTAGAAGAAGTCTTTTGTTCCTTCTTTGCTCAAGCCTGGCTTTGCATCTGTTCCTGAGCCTTTTCTGGAAAGCACAGGGAAATGTGTGCCTAAATATTCTTATTTTTAAAGAATGTTATTAAAAAATATAAAAAATGTTAAGTGCTTAAGGTCATTTTTGAAAAACAGACTTTGCCATATAGATTAGCATAAACTAGAGGATTATAACACGATGAAGCACAATGTCTGAATGCCTGTAAAGCATTGGACCTTGCTGTGTAGCCCGGAACACTCAGCACCTCGCAGGGCTGAACTGCGCTTGTTCAAAATCTTCCCCTGGTTCCTAGGGCAGCCTATCGGTACACACACATTTAATGTCACCCACATATTTTAGAAAGCTAAGATTATTCGTTTTCTTGGTGACAGAAAGAACTTAATGTGCACTCTGGTTTCCTCAAAGAATATGCTCCAGCCCTTTTTCTTCATCATGATTATTGCATATCATAAGGAAATGTTGGGAAACTTGATTAAATATTTTATGCTGCAGTCCATTCAGCACTCTGAATGCTTTAACATCTCAACAGGCCAATGCTCCGAATGAGCAAGGGAGGATTGTCTGAGGAAACCCTCACTTACATTCTTTCACCTTCAACTCCCACCTTGCATTTTCCGTTATAACCAACACAACCTTATTTAAACCTCCCCCCACGGCTATGGCCTTGGGCTTCAGATAATTTCCTGATTACCAGCCCCAAGTGAGAGGTGCAAATGATGGCCTCGGGACTTTGTTATGGGAGGATTTGTTCGGAGGAGACCTGCAGGTGGGAAAACCTTCTGCACCTCCCTGTTGCCTCCTTGCATGGGGAGGTCAGGGTAAGACACAGACTCCTTCCTCCAGCGGCTTGCTTATTTCTGCTGCAGGTGTCCATCTTCTCCTTACTCACAACCAACGTCATCCAGTTCCCGCTGTGCTCCCTGAAGAACTCAGACGTGAGAGCATCATCTCAACGCATACAAAAGACTCCCCTCACCTCAAAAAAACCCCCGAAAATCCCCAAACCTGAAGGTAAATGTATTCATCATTTAAGGTCCTCGTGCACTGTAGTGAGAGAATCCATCTACCTATTGTGCAGCTGCCAAAATATATTGGAGAAAATTCAATGTGCCAAAGCATTTATTGTAATGAACTGCATACAGCATTCCCAATAAAATATAAGGGGAAGAAGAAAGCTAACAAGCAGGCAAAGACTGGGAAAGAGACTGTACTGTTTTGGGAGTTACTCGTATAAATTCCCAGCCGCCGAGAGACAGCGGTGAGAGCGGCAATTATTGATTCAGCACCACCACATGCTAAGCAGTGGCAGGCAAGATGCGACGGGGAATGGAGATGCCTGCATTCCCACTGGACCCCGTGAAATGCGGCTCTTTATTTCCCTGCAAAAAGGTTTTATTAAAGCTGTCGGCCTGCTTTAAAATAATGACAGGTGTTACACAAATCAGCAGCCTTAGTTTCTTAGCAAAATGCCAGAGCCTGGTCTAATAGCACAAGCTAAAATATAAAAAATAAAAAGAAATAAGACAACAGGATGAAAATGTCCAGCACTGTGGGGGGGGAAAAAAAAATCTTATTTGCTGTTGTTATTAAGGCACTGGGAGACGCGTGGCAGCAATTTTAACATAATAGATATAAATACTATGGATATTTTCATTTACAACACCCTGAGCTGGACAGGCAAGAGAAATTTCCATTTACCTCATCCTTGTAAGGTATTTTAGCCCAAGGTCTGCAAGTGGTTAGGAAAATTGTAACAATTGTGGACAGATTCTAACAGAGCCCCAGAAAATGACAAAATCTTTTCACTGAGAGGAGGAGACAAACTGCAGAGATTTTTTGGTAGAGGTTTGCAGTCTGAAAAATGGTCAGCCAGCCACTCTGTTGTGTTGCTCTTACCTTTGCAGGCTGCTTTCGCTGGTGAGGCTGGGTGGTTTTAGCACCGATAAATAATGATTTACAAAAAAATCAAGCCACGTGGGGTCCTGAGAGGACCGACATCGCGTAGCTAAAACCAGCACCCAGGAACGCCTGCGGTTTGAGCAGCCCCTCTGCGCCGGCACAAGGTGCCGGCACCAGCGCGGGGCATCACGGCACCCCGGGACTGCGCCGCCCAACCTGCCAGAAGCAAGCTGCTCGTCAGCACCCGCCACGCGTATTCTTACTATAACCACGTGATTTCAATGGTATTATTCGTATGCTTTGAAGTCAGCATATTCTTTAATGCCTTGCTGAATTGGGGCTTCAGTGCAGTGACACAAGTAACTCTGGTCTGTGAATGGTGTAAAAGCAGATAAATAGACTCCTATCCAGTGATTTCCAGAGCAAATGGTACTGGCTGTAAAAACACATCCGCTCCCTCGCCAAGCTCGCATGTCATGATGCATCAAGGGTAATGGAGGAAATCGGGGAGAAATAAGCGGAGCACAAAGGTGAGTGGCACAGCCCACCGTTAGTAGTAGCTCCACGCTCTCTAGGATGAGAGGAAATGGCCTCAAGTGGCGCCAAGGGAGGTTTAGGTTGGACTTTAGGAAAAATTTCTTTACTGAAAGAGTGGTCAGGCCTTGGAACAGGCTGCCCAGGGCAGTGGTGGAGTCCCCATCCCTGGAGGGATTTAAAAGACGTGTAGATGAGGTGCTTAGGGACATGGTTTAGTGGGCATGGGGGGGTTGGGTTGACGGTTGGACTCGATGATCTTAGAGGTCTTTTCCAACCCTAATGATTCTATGATTCTATGATTCTCTTTCAAAGCGTTCACACATGCCCAGCCATACCAGGCGGCTCAGCCAGCACTTTGACTTGGCCTCTGGAGCAGCAGGAGATGGTGCAGCACCGTCAGAAATCCACCGTGCCTGGGCAAGTCCCGAGGCGGTGAGCAGAGGTCCCTCTTCCACCGGCACCGCCTTGGAAAGGGCAGCAGAAAGGCAGCACCGTCCCAGGCAGTAGCTGAAGGAGATGACTACAGACTGAAGCTTTATCCGTCCTCTTAAATCACCTTGTTTTCTGCTGAAGAAATAACACTGCCGAAAGCAGGAGGAGCGCCTCAGCCAACAATACTGTGCTCCTAAGGCAAGGTCCTCAAAAATCAGCGTACTCTCTTTGTCTGAACACTTTTACACGAGGTCCAAGAGAAGCTCCCTACTTTGCACAAAGCTATTTTCCCACACAGATTTTAATTATCCTACACAAACTTCTTCCATCAGAAACTGGGTTTTAGTGCCCACTGTGCCTCATCTGCAAGGTTTTGGCTAAAAGGTTTTCATGTCCTATTTTCCAGGTCAAGAATTTTTAGCAGTAGTAATAGTAGTTGCGGTAAATGAGTCTGCTTTCCAATTCAGAGTAACAATTCTTACCTGTTTAAAGCGTTTCAGTGAAAAACGGCTGCTGAAGGGTTCTTTTGCAGCTTGTTTCCTAAAACCCCCCAGAGTATGAGGTTTCCATTACAAGAGGGAATCTGAAAAAAAATGAAAACTTTGTTTCCTTAAATTAATATGAGCTCATTCAAAACTCTAACCAATTCAGCTGCCCCGTAAAAGGAGGAACCCTACTGAAGTGCAAAACTTTATCTCCAGAAGTCACATGTGTGTAGAGGGAAGCCCCCCGAGTTTATTTTACAAAATGTTGTATTCTGTCTTGAACCACGTACCACTGTGAGACATTACAGGAAAATACATTCCCCCCTAATAATCCCATGAGTAACCTTGGGATGGGACTCACAGAAGTTATTTGGTGTGACAAGGGGCAGGGGGCAGATAAAACTTTGAGGTGCAGCATCCAGTCCCCTTAACCTGGTAGGGGGAGCTGGGACTCTGGAGCTGTTGAGCTCTCTTCTTGTTTGGGTTTCTTAGCATTGCTAAGGCAAGTCTATTCTCAAATCTTGATGCAGACATCCTGGGGGAAAAAAAAAAAAAGCAAAAAGCAAAAAAAAAGCATTAAATGTACCAAAGCTGTTAGTGCTGTTAGCATTCTTTAACACACTGTGAGAAACTGAAGTTTTTGTTATCGCTAAGAAGGTGCAGTATAATTCACTCACCATTTACATCTGAGGGGCTGCTGATGTCTTGAAATTGCTGTGGCTGTTCACAAAGAGCCGCCACGGTCAGGAGCAGCAGTCACTGAAAAACTCCACTGATTTTCTTTAAGAAAGGCAACTTGTAAATTCAATCTCTATCCCTCAGGGATCAATACTGCTGCCAATATTGCTCAATGAGTTTATTAAATGACCTGGTTGATGGAGTAGAGTGCACTCACATCAAATGCACCGATGATTCATAACTGGGCAGAGATGTTGATACGCTGGCAGGTCTGGCCACCATTCAGAGGGACCTCGATAGGATGGAAAAATGGGCCAATAGGAACCTCCTGAAATTCCATGAAGGCAATAAAGGAAAGTGCAAACTCCTGCCCCAAGGGTGGAATAATCTCAGTACAGGCTGAGGGCTGGCCAGCTGGAAAGCATCTTGGCAGAGAAGGACCTGGAGGTCCTGGTGGACACCAAGTTGAACATGAGCCAGCAATGTGCCCTTGCGGCAGAGAAGGCCAACAGTGTCTTGGACTGCCCTAGAAGGAGCGTTGCCAGCAGCTCGAGGGAGGTGATCCTTCCCCTCTACTCAGCACTGGTGAGGCCATGCCTGGAGCACTGTGTCCAGGTCTAGGATCCACAGTACAGGAGAGACATGGACATACTAGGGAAAGTCCCATGAAGGGCCACAAATATTGTTAAGGGACGGGAGCATCTGACATATGACATCTGACAGGCTGAGAGAGCTGCCACTCGTCAACCTAGAGA
Organism: Pelecanoides urinatrix; assembly: GCA_013400755.1. NCBI lineage: Eukaryota > Metazoa > Chordata > Aves > Procellariiformes > Procellariidae > Pelecanoides > Pelecanoides urinatrix. The sequence goes on from VZTQ01013168.1 coordinate 104,287, forward strand.
AGGGAGGACTTCAGCTATCTGATAGAGAAGACCAAACCAGATACTTCTCAGACGTGTGCAGCAGGAGCATAAGAGGCAATGGACACAAGCAGTAACAAAGGAAACTTTAATTACATAGGGCCACGTCAAAAAAAAATCCATCATACTGATATGCTTCACAAAATATGTCCACAGGATCAAAGTCTGTGCTGATGGTCACAGAGCATTTCTAAAACTCTTGCCCAAGTTTTTTTATACTTGATTCTTGCACATCTTTTAAAAATCTGACTCTATGGATCTAATTTTATAAAATCCACACAAATGACATTAAGGTGGAATTGATCCTTTTAGAAACAATTCTTCCTAATCTTCTGAATATTCCTCTTTTATGACCACAGTAAGAATCTGTTCAATGCTTATCCAGGTGCAATGCTTATCTAGGAAATTTTTGTCTCAACTTTTTAATGGAAGGGGTAGATTTGGATATTAACTCAAAACCAAAAAATTCCCAACTGAAGTGGATGAGTAGATCCAACTACAGCAATCTCTACTTTATCACTTAGACTTTGACCTTAAACACCATCTTTCTTTGTTATACACCGAGGTATATCCCAGCCTCATTCTATCTGAGGTGAGTCTCATGACATGATGGAAATGAGCCTGAGCTTTGGAGAACGATGAGATGAGGTAAACAGTAGTAAAATTAGGTCAGGCACCATACTAAGTCACGAAGAGGAGTTGAATAACTGGAATGCAAAAACAATGACATTTTTAAGAACAGAGAAGGGTGTGCTTGCCATAATTTTTCACTTTTTTCTCACATGAATTTTCAATATTTTGGATACATTTGCATATGAAAAAAAAAATCAAACTTAAGAAATAACACAAGATTGTTCCTTTGGCATTTTCGGAATAAGACAATTGTCACTCTCACTTGTGGACAGCCTCTCCTGTACTTTAATATCCAGCAGTGTGAATAAGGGAGAATATGCAAAATATTTATACTTACAAGCAAATTACATTGAAAAGGAAAACTTTTTCTTCGCTTAAAATTGTGCTAAAATTATGTTTAAAAATTCAGTTCTTAATTTATGCTTCCTTTATGTTTCTCAAGAAAGACACTCAGAAACATAGACTGTATTAGCACTAGATACTCCATTCCCCAACAGAACCAGAAGCTTTTAAAAGGAAAATTAAAAAAAAAAATGTGAACACAGAGTTAAACTGGTTAAAAGTAGGCATGGTTACATGCACAGTACTACTGAGTTAAATTAGTTCTGATTTAATGCTCTGGCTTTGCACAGTCTTGCCTCAAAACCGGTCGAAATATGTAGTGATGAATATTTCTGTTTAATTTTGGCTTGTCGGGTGGAAAATTGCCTGAAGAAGCCACAAGTACCTGCTCAAAAGACAAAGACTCAAACAGACCCCACAAAGGTGACTCCCTGAATGGTGCCCAGCTCTCATTATCGGTGCTCTCCGTGTTTCTCTCCCTCCAAAGCTAAGAATACCAATCAGCTTTAATGGTTGGAAAGAATTATTCAGCCTGTTTGATAAAACTGCCTTCAAGCCACATAGAGGCTGTGACAAAGTTTTCTAATTAAACAGTTTCATTAAACAGCAGAGCATACCGTCCTAAATCCCAAAGCTGCCAGCTAAGGGCCTAATCCTTCTCCCACTGAACTCCAGAGGAGCAGGATCCCTGTATTTACATTTCTCCCTGTTCAGGAAATTTTAGGAATCAATAAGCAAAACTTATTCTAAGTCTCAAAAAACATACATTCTCTTTGGGATTCTCTGGGCAAATTACTTATTGATTTTTCTCAGCACATACTGCTGATTTTCATAGGTCCCAGATTGTTTGGTTTTTTTCTGGCATCTTGTCATGTAATCATAAAAATTTTCCTCTGATAATATGGATATAACTCAAATTTATAATGTGTTTGAGTCGATATAAACTTAGCCTGTCTCAGAACACCAAGGTTATAAGGTTAGTGTAGCTGGAGAGTACGTATCATTGCTAGATGCATGTCAATCACTTCAGGAGAGGAGCCCAGATGGAGACTGTCCTGGTTTCGGCTGGGATAGGGTTAAATTTCTTCCTAGTGCTGTGTTTTGGATTTAGTATGAGAAGAATGTTGATAACACACTGATGTTTTCAGTTGCTGCTAAGTACCCTGATAGTCAAGGACAACTTCCATGCTCTACCAAGCAGAGGCTGGGAGGGAGCATAGCCGGGACAGCCAGCCGAGCTGGCCAATGGGGTATTCCATACCATGTGACGTCATGCTCAGTATATGGATGGTAGGCGTGATCCAGGAAGTAGCGATCGCTACGTGGTTATCGGTCAGTGCAGGTGGTGAGCAATTGCATTGTGCATCACTCATTTTGTATATTCTATCATTATCATTATTAATTCTTTTCCCCCTTCCTTTTCTGTTCCATTAAACTGTTTTTATCTCAACCCGTAAATTTTTCTCACTCTTACCCTTCCGATTCTCTCCCCGTCCCAGTGCAGGGGGTGGGGAGTGAGCGAGCAGCTGCGTGGGGTTTGGCTGCCTGCCGGGTTAAACCATAACAAGACACAAACCACCCGAGATGGACACGGCCATAATGTGAAGGCAAGCATGGGAGGGAGGAAGGTGAGGCTCCTGCTAGTTGCGTGATGAAGGTCTTTGAATAGGAGAGGCTCAAGCCCTCTGCCTCTCACAAGTCTTTCTCATCTCAGGCCGTGTTGTGGTCCCCATGCAGTGCTGTAGTTCCCACCTGCCTTCCCACATCTGCCATTTGCTCCTCCCAATGAACCCCATCTCCAGCCCAGCTGCCAGGAAGCCAGTGCCAATGAAGGAGGAGAGGTTTAGCCCCCTCATTAAATTAAGTCCCCGCTACTCTCATCCCTCTTCCCTGTATATGGCCAGAACCAGAAGCATTGGAACGCCATAGAGAAGTGTCCACCTACAACCTTCTCTGATCTCAACCAAAGCTGAAAGGATTAAAAAAATCCCCACATTTTGAGAAATTTGACTGCTACTAAAACGTCATGCTTGTTCTTGCAGAGGTGAAAGGCCAAAATTCCTGTGGTGTGAGTCAGGAAAGCCCCAGGGACATCCAGATACAGCTCATGGGCAATCCCCCACCCCTTCATGAGTAAACCCTCTGGAACCAGTTATCGGGTTGTCACTCTCAGTCGCTCCCTCCGCCTGTCTCTAACACATCTGTAGACCTGTTTGCGAGAATTTTTATCTAATTGACAAATTGTCTTTCTGTATTCAAAAGGCGGGCGTGCTCTGTATGTCTCCCATCCAGTCCTTTGACAAGCCCAAGGAAAGCCCTCAGAAAGACTGTCGTCAGGCAATTGTACATGAAATAATTCAGTGAAAATGAAAGTCACAATCTAGAAACCTTGAACACTCTAATTAACCTTCCGGGAGAGAGTCTCCTCTTCTCTGTATTTTTAAAATAAATGGGAATGGCACACGGGTCAATGGCAATCTCCCCGGTAGGCAGGAAAGTCTGCGTGACTCAGGGATAATTTTAAGGCTGTAAGCAAGTATATGTAATAGGTTGAAAGGAAGCACATCTTCCCACGTCTGCCAGTGGGAATGAGTAAGGAGAATAGGATCTGGTTTATCAGTGTTGCATCTTTCCATCACATTCTTCCAAGTTGTGCAAAATGCCTATTTTAATTTTCCTTAATTCTTTCATAAGGAAAATCTACCAAGTTTTTGCCAGCAAGGAAAGTTCATGTTGAAGGAGATTTTTTTCACCTTCCTTATCTAAGAGGAAAGAAAAAGGAAATTTTTTTCCATAACAACATCTTTGGAGTGGCCCTCCAGCAATTGTGTGTCGACTGTCTGCAGATTGCTTTATCTAGAGAGAGCCTGTCACATAGGGAGAGCTGATGTATCAGACAGAAACAAGCTGCAGCGACCCACACACTCACGCATGTAAATAATATAGAATATAAGATGTTTGTGTGAGCACAGAGATTTCTGGAGGGCACTTTAATATTTTCTTTACATCTAAAAGTAAATGCAGTGCCTTAAACAGCCTCGTGATCCCCAGCTGTCCGTAAATATAAAAAGAAAGTGACATTTGCTTCGAAACAGCTAGTAAATTATATATCTAGAATAAAAATCTAGCAACTCTGCTTCGATTTGTACCGCAGCCACAACTTCAGAACCGCATCGGGCACCAGTGGAAAGTGCGCTCGCTCCCCCACGCATGACCGGTCTGGAGCTGGAGGTGGGAAGAGGTCCGACTTTCCCCCTTTGACGTCCCCCAGCCCCCCTCCACCCACCCTCTCTCTGGGGTCTGTTTCATCATTATGGCAAAGCTTCAATTTTACCTGGGCTGCCGAGAAGCCTTGAATTACTAATTCTGGGAATTTTTGGATTTTGGGGGTTGTTTTTGTGGGTTTTTAAAATTATATTCACCGATCTGAAGGGAACCTAGTTTATAGGGTTGTTTTTCATTCCTTCGTCCTGTATGTATGAGCTTAGGAAGGGCTTACACACCTGAACACTGTCTGGTTTTTTCCAGCTACCAGCTTTTGTTATAAAAAAAGATATAAACCTTGCCTGACCTTACTTTGATGATATTAAAACAAACTAATTTTGAGTGGGCTGACTTGTCAAGCTATCTAGATCATTCCCAAGCCTCCTCATTATTTACCACTTCATCAGCCCTCTGGCATCTTTACGCTTTATCTGCAATGAGTTTGCACTGCTTCTAGATAAAAATATTGAATAGCTTCTGCCTACTCCTAATCCATGCAGACCCCAGTTATGGGGGGAAAAAAAGAAAAAAAAAAAATTCTGATCGTTATTTTACAGTAACTACATCTTCAGCTGTGTCAGTCAGTTTTTAATCCAATTAATGTGAACTTCCCTGATACGTTATCACTAATTCTTTTACAGAGTGTAATGCAAACTAGGTTAAACGCCTTACAAAAGTCTACTGGACTAAGTATATCAAGCTCACCACTTCCTTTACCACCTAAATTTGTAATCTCATCATGATTAAACAAGTCTTGCTTAGCAAGAGCCTATTTCCGTAAACCATGCTCTCTGGTGTTCATTCTATTCCCATCCTCTCATTCTCTATTAATTGAATACTGTATCAGATCCACAACTGATGTCATGTAACCAAGCTGGAAATACTCAGATGACGTGTGGACTTTGATGTGGGGGTTGTTCTTTTAAAATATTTAATCGTGTTGCCATTTCTGAATCACTATTAGAGATTTTATCATCTTCATCTACCAGCTGGCCTCTAACATTGCAAAGGTTTCTTCTTCCAAACCTACATAAGAAAATCCTTCTGCCAGGCGTGGTTCTTTCTCAGTACTTTTAGGTTCCATATCATATTGCCAGCTCATTTCCTTTTTTGTCCCTTTTTGCGTTGCTTTTTTTTCTTTTTATTTCTAACTTTTCCCTTCACTTCTCCACTGAACCAGAATGGACTTTAAGCCAGAAGTGGTTCTTTTTTTTTCTTCCTCTCCTCACCCTGATTGCTGAATTGTGGCATTTGAGCCACAATTTGAGCTCAATTGTGAGCTCCAAACTCCATTCACATTTTACTCTTTCAAATTTTTCTTTCAGCTGATTTTTATCTTTTAACTTCTTTCACTTTAAGAAATTTACCTTTTTGAAGCATTAAGTACGTATGGACTGCCTGCTGTCTACATTGACTATAATCTAGCCACAGTGAGTGATCCTTAAGCAACCAACAATTTCCATTTCACAGATTGATTTACCTTCATTCCTCATAAAAAAGTTTTTTTTTGAGTTACATTGTGGGAGGTACAACAGCTTTTCTGTTAGAAGATCATGACTGACACTTTTAGAAGACTGGAGGAGACAACCAACATGTCATCCAGCTTAAAGACGACCTTCTTGTTGCCATAGGATAATATTGCATCATTTTTCAGTGCATCATGTGCTGGTATCCCTGAGACAGGAAACCGAGCTGGATTGTCCACAGGTCTGAACCTGAAAACATAGTGATTTCTTATATTCCATGATTTGCAGATAGATTAGTTTTTATTCATTGCATGGTCATTATTATTTGGATAACCCAGCAGATAAATCACTAATACCTAAAAGGAGTGGAGAGGTGCTTTCACAAAAAGCAGGCATTTGGTTAAAAGAAATTTCTGTCATTCCAGGCTTCATGTGGTCTCTTATTGTATCTCTCATCTTTAACCACGGTCGTGGATGTGCACAGGGCTCCTGCCCTAAGCTTGATTGCTGTCAGCTCCTGAAGCCTTTGGAGGCATAGCACTTCTATTCTCAGCACCCTACCATTGGCACAAACTCTTGTCAATGCATTTTGGACAATGAGGCACAACTGGGGTTGAAGGTGGAAAAGCTTGGCCCATTCTGCAGCTCATCAGCACAGCCCCTTTTCCTAAACACAACATTTCAGCCCTCACCAAACCAGCCTAACAGCAAACAAAAAGAAAGGAAAAGTCAAGAACTCAGCATCCTGAAGTTCACCCTGAAGTCCACTGCTCCTTGTCCCAGTGCAGATGGGATCTATGTATCTTCATATTCTTAGAGAAAAACAAAATCAATTATTCCTTGAGACGACATCTCATTAATTTGATACAAACTTTCAAACTCTTACTGCAGTCAACACATAAGGAGCATCTACTGTCCCATCCTGCCTCTGACAGCAAACTTTTCAAGGAATCTCTGACTGTTGTGATAGGTCCAAAGAACAAAGAGACTTTTGAAATAATAAGAAAAGTGCAAGAGAAGTTGAATTTTTAAAAAATACATCTGAAAACAATTGAATATTCTGATTTTCCTAGAGCATGCAACACTCAGCAGCGCTTCCTGCACCATATGTTAAATACTAAAAAGTGATGAATTTGGTGAAGCCCTAGAAATGGCATTGGTCCTAGCTGTGTCGTTGACTCCAGCAAGAACGTCGCATTAAGATGGGGGTTGTATTCTGGAAACTCTGGTGTTAGCACAGAACGTGTACTCCCAGAGCCAGGGGACAACTTGCTGAATGTTTGCAAAACCTACCTCCCTTCCTGCAGTCGCTAATTTCCACAAACGCAATATCCCAAGCACCTCATTTATTTTATTATAAAACCTATTGTCTAGCATCTGAGTAAGAGGAGCTCAGGTGTCTCTCCTCCACCTTCCTCTCTTCTGCTTACGATTCTGTAAGAACATCTGTGGCAGAGAGCAAGCCCACCTTCCACTAAGTTTGCTAAATTAGGCTGATATCTTGAAAATGGTTGTAAGCTGTTCCCCTTTTCTTCTTTATCTGTCGCTGCAGAGACAGCCTGTGAGAACAGATTTCATTTCTGAAGCTGGCCAGCAGTAAGTTTTGTCCTGAACTATATTTATTTTTGTGTTTCCAAAAGTTTCCAGTTAGAGTATCAAGTTTAGTTCTTATCAGATAATTACACAGCACTTGCTTCCTGAGGCAATTTTAAATCAATCTCAGGAAAGGCAGTAACTATACACTGTAGATAATTATAGTCCATTAAAGTACCTTAAGATTAGATTCAGAGATCACTAATCACACAAGGTCATAAATGTACTACACCTTTCTGTGGTGGTGTCTGAATTTTGATATGCAGCCTTTTAGCAGGAAAAAAATATTTTCTAGGTTTTTTTATTGAGCAAAATATCAGAGGCAAATAGCAACCTAATTAAAAACATGCTAAATTATTGCCCTAAAAGTGATTTCAGTTCTAACCAGTCAGTCACAGAGAGAAAATGAGAACATAAAGCAAGACTGGCATTTTAAAGATACTCTTGACAAAACATGTCGTATTTTATATTTAAAATAATGTCTAACCAAACGCCTTCCTTACTTCAGGAAAATGGCTCCTTTAATTGCTGTGAGAGGCGTGTGAAGTGTGCTTGACAAGTATTTGATTAAATGAAGAAGCTTCCTTGCGAGTCACACTGATCGGAAATTCTCCAACTAAGTGTTTTCCCTATGGCAAAACAACATTTTTGCTCAAAACATATAAAATCCATTAAGACAATCAAAGCAAATCTATCTCAGGTCAGATTGTCCCGAACTGAAACACTCCGTTCTTTGATCCCACAGTGAATTGCACCTGGGATGTGCCGTAACCATTTAGTGTCTTTTGCCATGGTTGTTGGTGATCACCAACGACAGCCACGGGGGTGGTCGCTCTTCTCATGGTGGTGGTGTGCCAATGTCAAGGTCCCAAGCACTGCAATGCCGGGAGACTCTTAGTCAGGAAGCCCCAGCCCGCTGACTCATCCAAAGAACAACCACAGCCAGGTTTGGAGACAACAACTTGGACAGATTTACTGGACCCAAGCAAAGTTGTGTGTTTGGTCTAGCAACTTTTAACTCTAAAGGTAAGCCACATGTGTCTGGGAAAAATGGAATGACATAAAACTCCGAAGTCTTCAGCTAAGGTCACCATGCTCATTGCCAGGTCTTTGACCTCTTTTGTATTATGACAAGATGGCTTACGTAAGACATTTCATCCTTATCTTTGTTTTATGGAACCCTGTCTGAGATTTTCTCATTCCAGCCTTATCTAGATAAATTTGCACCTGGTACAACCCCTCCCGCCTCCCAGCCTGTTCAGGTTGCGCACCAAGCACTAGCCATCACCCTCAGGTTGATACGTGCTACGTCAGCTTACGTAAACTTCAGTTTACCTGTCAGGTTTGCTAGTAGGGCCAAATTTCATCAATGCTCTTTATGAGTAACATGTGGAGCAATGGCTACGGTATCACGGGAGGGATGTCCACATGTGATTCCAGCCCTTGGAGGGCAATTAAACACACCTCAGTGTGTGTGGTTAGCCATTTACCAGATCACTGTAAAAGGACATAGTTCCTCCATGACTTGGTGATTAAGAAGTTTTAGCTCTGCCTTGCAGCAGGAATCTCCAGAAGCATTTCAGAGGTACCTGCCTCTATACTGAACATCTTCTGCTGGTAACCAGCAGCTGAAGGCAAACTATCTGACCTCCTAGGACACTCCTGAAGGCCACCAAGGATGTGAGCCTTCTGATTCACACCTTCAGCTGCCCAAAGTTCAAAGAGTGTAAAAGACAGTAGAAGGTAAAGATTTACCATAGAGTCAAAACCAAATCTTGACCTGATGTATTTGCAACCCAATGTTGCTAATCCCACAGCTCCACAGGGAGTGGCTCCTCAGATCCTCACAGGACTCAAATCACAGCTGAGATGAGACATCAGACAATTGTAGGCAGGCATGGATTACTATCAGACCAAGTCAAAACTAAATGCTTCAATGATTTCCAGCTGATCTTTTAAAGGACTGTTCTTTCCACAAATACTTTAAACTTTTTGTTCCAATACAAGATGAAAGCAAATATTAAAAAAGAAGAATTTGCCTTGGGACAAACAATCTGGTTTTGTATTGACCCCATTTACTGGTGTCACAGAAAACAAGAAGTGCTTCTATATGTTGTGAAATACATCATTTAGTGCTACCCGGACCAAGTCACCCTTTACTGGGGACTTTCCAGACCTGTGTTATTGTAGTTTCTCAGGTTTTCAATAAGCTATCACTACTATCCCTGGCTCCATGAAGTAGTCTTACACTGAGTACTAGTTGTTGAGGAGAAATTGCATACTTTCTCCAAAGTCCTAGCCCTCTAGATTGAGTTATATTCAGGGTTATCCCTTCTGTAACATTTAATGTCAAAACAATAGAGTGTTTACCATGGTTCTTCCAGCATTTCAGAAAACTGCCTACATCCGGACCAGGAAAAGGGGTAACTATAACCATAAAAAAACTCTAAATGTATTTACCTGCCTCACCCAGGGTACCACATTCATTGAGACAAAGTCAGAACCTCTGAAATATTTTAAATTCCTTTCTTTTGAATCACAGTATATAACTTCCTCATAATACAAGAAAACTTCTGCTGACTTTGGGTGCTCCCACAGAAAGAAACTGTCCTCAGAACTGTGGAGTCAGGTTCCTTTCTCCATCCTGCACATCCAGATCTGAGTCTCTCGGAGTTCCCCCGTCGCCCATCACAAGGATATTCATCTCACCCAACGCCAGGCAATTCATCTGAGCTAGTTGCCCGCACTGCTGCTACAGACATTAGAGAGAAACAGGCACTCTCAGAGAGTAATCACCTAATTTTCTTAGACATCTCCTTCAGAATGAGATTAATTTGTGATACAGTAGCTTCCTAACCTCAGTCAGAATCTGTGAAGTGTACATACAGAAATATCCAAAAACTGCTGACTTCTTTCACGTGCGGAGAACTGGCTCATTAATTTTGGTTTGCACATAATTAAAAGACACTAAGAAAGCCTGAAATGACATGGTTTTCCATATTTTTACAGTAAGGCAGCTAATGCAAAGAACATGACAGTATTTTTACCAAAAATGTCCGCTTTTGAGGGCTAGGATAAATTGGTTGTAATAATATAGCACATGCAATAACTCATTCTTGTAAGGGCCAGAAATCAGAAATCTGTACATGGCAAAGAAGATTTGTATGCAAGATCACATACCAGCGTTTCAAAATAATGAAAAGAATATGAATTCTTATATTTTATTCCAATTCAATAACTCACACACATTTAACATTGCAAACACGAGCAGCTCCACTCATCAGTAAAGCTGCTCAACAGTACGCTCAGATTTGCAGACAAGTCATTATAGGATTGGGAGCTGAGTTACCAGAACATCAACAGAGGAGCACAGAGAAATCAATTTTTTTTTTTTTTTTAAGTTCTGAATTATCTCAGAAATTGCTAACTGCTTTAACTTTCAAAACTGGGCTTTAGGATGCTCATCTGGAATATATTATTAATCATCAGTATTATAAACGTTACATGGTAATGACTGAAGTCCCTTGGTGAGATCAGGGTTGCATTGTGTTTACTCTATACATTTGAGTAGGAAAAAATCCCATTCCCTAAAACATTTGCAGTCTTCAAGAGACAAGGCAGATGAAAGGTAGAGGAGAATTAGACACAATTAAGCAATAAGTCGGTGAGTAAACAACAGGTCCACGATGAAATGAGCAGTAGAATCGAGGTCTCTCACATCCCAAATCAGTACCTTATACACAAAATCATTATATTCTAATTAAAAATCTTTATCAGTAGTAATTGAATGTAGCATAAATCTGGGATGAGTCTGGTTTCTATGAGAATACTAGCTAAAAATAATATTCTGAAGAAAATTTTAAGCACAAGGAGGGAAGTCTCCTGAGAACAAAATTTATCGTGGAACACATGGCCATTTGCTGAACATTAAAGAAATTACCACTGTGGTATGAATGAGGCTCCACTGAAGTGAGCAGGAAACCTCACGGTGAAAGCTACTGTCTCGAGCTCTCTGCAGACTTTGGCAGACATGGCTTTTACATTACGTTTATTACATTACATTGCAGAGTTACGCTTGAGTCGCATTTAGAAGTTTTTCTCTGCAACTCTTTAACTATGTATTTGCAAACGACAGTCAAGACCTGAGGGATCAATAGAAAAGTCCATCACTTCAGAAACTGTCATATCGGAATAACACCTATACAGCTCCATGAACAAACACATTCATTTATGTGACAATGCAAATCAATTAGGTAAACAATCCTCTTGGTATTACTAATTACCCATTTGCGATCCTACTGTTTCAAGTAATGTGTGATAGCACATAGCATGGGGTTGACCCATGCTACTAGACACAGCACAGAAAACTGCAACAAAGGTCCTCCCAAAATACACTATGGTCCAAAAAAAGGAAAAAGAAAAAGAAACCGTATATTGAAATACAGACAGAAAGGTTAAGGGCCAGATCTTAGGGGAGCGAGATGTGGGATGCAGGACCCAGAGTGAGACCAGGAGCACCGTGAGACCTTCAGAGGCTCTCAACAAAATCCAACGAGCTTCGGCGGCCTTTTATTTAGAACTAGCTAAGAAACTGAGGACAGAAATAAAACCCCATCTTCCTCCCATGCCTTTACTCATGACTGGAAAAGTACTTTTGTCAGTGACCTTAGAAGAAAAAGAAGGGAAAAAAAAGAAAGAAAAAACCAAACCACAGAAAATAACTATACCCTGTAGTTGTTTACCTGAAAGTGGGAACGTTCAATTTCCCACCCCACCCAAGTGAAATCAAGTCTATCCTCTCAGGGACCAGGAAAGATGATCTTAACTTTGCCCAACACAAAACAGAAAAAAACTTCAAGACTACTAGGCACAAAGCGACAGCGAGCAAGCAAGCTGGAGCTGACTTCGCAAAGTAGTGGCTGACACATTTGTGTAAGTCCTGCCTGGTTCCCGTCCTCGCTCCAAAGGCTATTTAGGTATTTCAGCTAATTACTGTATGACATGGAAGACTTTTACAGGTACGAAATGCCTGCTCTTCCCCGTGCCTGTCTTGCACACAGGAGGGAAGAGCCTTGCAGCCTTCTCCCGTTTGTATAATCAAATTCGTGTTTGCTGAGGCTGCACTCAAGGGGCTTCAGCAGCCTTGCGTCTGCCCACAGGCAAGCAGCAATCTAACACTGTGGAAAGATAACAGTGTTTAGCATGGACACCTTTCATTTCAAACTACATTTATTTCATGCGGAGGGTTATGCAATCTCCATTTTCATAATATTTCATTTAAATACATCCTGCGTAATGGAATCTTGGTATTTTAATATCGCATCACTGGTAAACGAAACTCTCATCTCATTCAGCAAGAACAATGTTTGCTTTTGGCCTAGAGCGGAGAATAGTGATTGAAGCACTTGGGAATTCATTTCAAAGCGCTGTGGAATGCATTACCATGGCCACATCCTCTCCTTCAGAAACAGTGTCAGTCTATAGGGTGCAGTTTTTGAAAACACGTGTAAGCAATTGTCAGAAACTAAATGTGAGCCTAAAGGAATGATTAATTAGGAGTACAGCCAGCAAATTGGCACAAATGGTGAACATGAATAACACTTGTCTCAACAAGCATTTATAATTCCCTTTCATATTGTCAGAGGCAAAGCCCAGCAAAGATGAACACAGGACCAATTTTCAAAGTTTTTACTCACTTTGATTGGATCATTCATACAGTTCTTGATCCCCTTTAATTCCATCAGACAGCAATATTTTCCCCTGTACAATACAGTGGCAGAATCATTATTAATAACTAAGATAGTCAAGAGAACAAGAAATGGAGGGGAGATGTTACAGGCAGAACCTGGGGAAATACTTACCACCTATAGCCATACTGCATCAAATTGAAGGAACAGAAGAAGGTCATTAGTTAATGATCAGGATAGTTTTTCCCATGCTGCACAATTCACAGAAGGTGGAGTTATTCCACCTTGTAGATCAGGAAGTGCGTATGATCCACAGGAATTCTCCAATCTGAGCAAATCTCAAGGAGTGAGTTCTTCCCATTGATGTATTACAGGAAAAATAATTCTTTGCAAAAATCTGTTACCCTCATTTAGAAAAGGTCACTACATAAGGAGCATCCAGATTTGTCTTACCTCCATCCACCAAACTTACTTAGACACGGCCTTCTGGAGCTGTAGGTGGCTGTGACAGAGCCCGTCCTTCTTATCCAGAGTCACATCAGACATTACTTTTTTTGCGGCCAAGTGAAGGGAATTTACTGGCATAATATCTCTCTTAAATAATTCAATACATCAGAGTAAACCAATCTTTGCAGTTTTGTACTTCTGACAAGTTACATATATTAATAAAGGAAAGCACCTGTCTTCTGCTTGAATACATCTTCAGAGTGCCCTGGTTTTATTGCTCAAGTACTCATAGTTGTGTTTCAACAGAGTATAAGTTCTGAGGAATAAAAGCGTAAAGAAATAAGTTGGAAGAAGGCATGAGTTTTAGTGGCAAACTGAACAGTTTTAGCTTTGAAAACAGAAGGAATCTAATCCCATTCTTTAAGTTTCAAGAAGACCTTATGAATTCATCCAAGAGTTGTGATAAAACTCAATAACAGAGTTGCTGAGTAGCTAAAGAAAATGGACAAATATATAAATTAAATACTATTTAATTAATTAAATACATACTGATATTAACATAAATTATAATAATTAAATACAGCTTCTTTACTCCAGAAGTGGAGGGTAGCCGATACCAGCTACTGGTATCTTTGGTGTCTAGAAATTATTGGCTGGGCAACATTTATTAGCATCAGGAAAAAGTAGCAAAGAACACTTAATGCCCAGCTACAGTAGAAACCACCAACATGAGTATTATATGCAAAAGATAAAGTGATATGGGGTAGATTTTTATACCTTTCTCAAACTAACACTGTTCTTTGAATAAGCTCACAGTCTTCATTCACAGAAAAGGTATGGTTGAAAGCTTCCAGTTCTTCCTTTCCAACAGAGGGTTTGTCTCAGGTCAGCAGCGCTCAGATACACTGGAAAACATCTATTTTCAATGTTTTAAGAATTTTTCTCAAGAAAACTCAAAATTTAAAGTGTTTGATCATTATGCTATTAAGTCTTGCTTTTTGGTACATATTTAGTTAATTTTTTAGGACAAAAAACTTTGGCCAGTTTAGCACTGCAGTAAATAAGATGCTACTTGCTGTGAATAAATATCCAAAAGTTGTTAACATTTCCTTGGTGAAAATAAATACTTCCTTTGCTAGTCTGTTACAAGCATCTTTTAAAGGATTAATGAGAATTTATATATGAATATGTGTATACATATAATAAGGCAAAGGTTTTCAGAAGTGTGGAAAGATGTAGACACACAACCTCTCACGGGTGAATGGAGCAGTACGAAACATTACTGCGCCTCGTTGTTTATTGCTCCTGTCTTTGCAGATACCTTATAGCGGACGCTCAAGTGTTTCTCATCAAAATTGTTCGTGGCTTTCTGCTGCTCTCACAACACAGCTATTTCAGGTTGTAAAGCCATGCGGCGTCCCATTGTTCGATGGGCTCTATGTACGCCATACGTTCTTGTCTTCAGGTCATGGTGACAGGTGCCACGATCTTTGGAGCATTTACAAAACAAAAAAGTAGACAACTTGGCAAACCAGTTTACCTGCATAATTATAGCAATTGTGATTACAACTAGTTATGATGAATGTGTTTTAAGGGAATCAGATTAGTTTTAAAAATAAAATGTTACACAATAAAAGGTTACGAGGCAAACTCTGATTTAAAGGGAGGGAGGAAATCTAATGCTGAATAGTGAGGTATGCATTAAAAATGCTTCTGTCTTGACTGCTTCCCAGAGATCCCTTTTATCATATAACCTAAGGAATATGTGATGAATACAGCTAAAAAGAGAAATGCACCCAAAATATCAACAAAACACCTGAAAATGAGAACCAAAGGACTCTTTCAAAGTGTATTTTCACAACTGAGAACATACAAAAAGGATTTCAGACTGTCTCAATTCACTTCAGGGGAAGAGAGTTGGGGTTTGTTTTTTTTTTTTTAAAGAAAGACAATAAAGTACACGTATAATATTGTTCCGCCTTTTGCAGGGGCTAAAGGGTAAAGACCTTGTAGTAACCAACTGTGAATTAAAGAGAAAAGAGAAGCAGTCAAACCATAGCAATGGCCTTAGGTGGTGTTCCTTTATTTATTTTTTATTTTCTGTAGTACGTCTAACAATGTCTAAATGAAACACTCTTTAAAAGCTTAATGAAAAAAGTTCCCTGGCACTAGAAGACTTCTGCCATCTGGCTAACACTGAGAATTTTAACAGACATCCTAATTAGGCTTCATTACTTGAAAGAAGGCACTAGGTAAGGTTTCTTTTATCTCAGAAATCATGACTCCTGCAAAGCCTGTGAAGGAAGCGGAGTGCAAAGGAGCTGAGAAACTTTCTCAGCTGATATGTGAAATTCACACTGTTGTTAAGGCAGCAGCTTACTGCTTCTCAGGTATTTAAAAACAGAATTTACAAAAAGAAGTAGTCTTATAATGAAATCTGGATGGGGGATGCATGGAGGAGTTTGGGTTGTTTGATTTTTCTGGAACTTTCATGTCTGCATTGGAGAAAACCTGCACTTAGAATAGTATTATAGTTGATTCAAAAACAATGCAGTCTACAGCCTTTGTGTCTTTCACAGTAGAAAATTCTGTAATCTAATTCCAAAGAATGCAATTGCCATAGCCACAGCGGGTTGAAATCATTCCAGCAACCAGAGCTAATCTTCTAAAAAACATTGAATATCAGAATAGCAGCCCTTCAGAGACTGATCAGGAGAAAGCCAGTGCGGAGAGGAGAACTGACCACTACTTTACATGCATTTTGTTGCAATAGCTGTTGTAGGGTATGTGGCTTCCTTCCTGTACCAATACCAGCATAAATTAATCAAATCTAGATGTTTTATAAAGTAAAATGTACTCTGTATGAAACACACCTGAAGACAGGAGTGGTTCGATGGAGATCAGAAAATTCAGTTCACCTGACTACCCAAAGGCTCATTTAGATCAAGTCTAGACACATTTTGTGAATTTTATTCACAAAACTGATCTGAAACCCCTTTGTGAACTCTAGTCTTCAGCTAAAAATACCACATCCATCCTTTGGCTTATCTTTATCCGTGTTACCTTTCTACAATACTTTCCTGAAATTGTAATGGCAAGGAAATGAAAGGGCAAATAATATTTATTCAAATGTTAAAAAAAAAAATAGTTTATTCTAAAATCCAGAAGTTTTCCTTGTACTGAAAACTGTTGTAATTGTACATACAGAGTTACAGTCATGGTCTTTAAATTTTGTTGCTTATATTTCGCATGTATACATATTTCATGATTCCTCTGTTCTTGGAGTCCCTGAGATTATGTCAGTCCCTCTGCTTTCCTTATAGAGAAATGGTTCCAGCACTAGGCAGTTGAATTTATAGCATTGACAAGATAGGAAAGATATGAAAACATTGATCAGGCTGCAAAAAAGAGAAGACTAGGTAGAAGAGGAGCCTTTAAAAAAAAAAATCACAACTTTTTAAGACGTGGGGCAGGCCTGGCTCATAGGTTTTTCATGCTTCATGTGCATAACGCTAAGTGCTTTCATACAAAAAACAAAATAAGAATGTGCCTCTGGATTAAAATGTTAATGATTTTTTTAGAGATCCTAAAGGAACAATGAATTATTTCCAAAGAAAGTATTTCTGTTTGGAAAAAGCAAAGAAAAATTCAGACTATTCTATTGGTCTTCATGAATGCAGGGTTTAATAAATTCCTCCATTAAGTCCTTTATAGACTTCCAAAAAACAAATAGTTTCCATGTGACGGATCACTTGATTCATCAATGAAGGGATTCATTTTGCAATGCAAATTGTATTTAGCTGCCTTATCTTCCCTGTACTCTATTATCCATCAAAAGTAAATCCTCCTTGGTATAAGGCAGTGGTTCTTGTGACCTCCTTAGTGCGATACTGAGATCTTCAGGAGAAGAGTTGGACCAAGAGTTACAAATGTAGGACATGGGTGGGTATCTCACGCTTTTATAGACAGGTTAATCTCCATCCTGAAATATCCAGAAGGCAAATGGTCAAGGCTCTGAGCAGCTAGAATGACTTCAAAATTAGCTGTGCTCTGAGTGAGGGAAGGAACAGATGACCTCAGGAATCCCCTTCCAACCTAAAGAGTTGGAACGAATAGCATGGAAATACAAATAGAAATAGAATTATTCTGAGTAACAGAGTAATAAATAAAATAACTTAGTTTACTAACTACATGGTAAGCTTAAATATAAAATGTAAATAACTGAATAAAGTGAAATTCTATTGTTTAGAAAAGCAGCTACAATATTATGTGCTCTTTGAAGTAAAAAATTGATCTTTACTACATGAAACCACTCCATTTTTCATTTAGGCCACAAATCATATTCTTAAGTGCCTAAGATAGTTGATGACAAATTAGATTCCCACTCACAGTAAAACTTGCTTTCCATTCTTCTGTACAGCAATAGACAATCATTTAAAAATGCTTTGTTTTAAGCACATATTTAAAGGCAATTTATGTATAAGAACGTGTGCTAATACAAAGTTTGCTTTGTGTTTTTTTTTTTTTAAATCACAATCCAAGGCCTGAGATGGGAGGGCAGTTAAGGGTGCAAAATCAGAGCATCCCGTGAAAGCCTTTTAAGAGCTATGTGGCAGTGAAACACGGCTGTGCAACGCCTCAGCCTGAAAGACACGGCCACTTGTACCCACAAGAGCCTTTAAGCTCCATCATCGTGCAAACGGCAAAGCCTGAGGAGCTGTATGGAAGAGAACTGACTGCACAAAGAACGGTTGCTAGGTTGAGTCTGCAACCTCCTCCTGCTCGGATAATCCCTCCTAGACCCTGTTGCCTCATTTAACTAAAGGTCACTGTGTTTACATGTATTTGTTCTCTAACATGATTAACACACTTACATCAAGCTATTGGATTTTATTCCTATTTTCTGAGATGCACAGTTGCATGAAACACTGTTCGTGGAAAAATGCTGTGGGATATATTTCAATCCTCTAAAGCAATGTTCCATCTAGAGCGAAGAAAAAAAAAAAAAAGAACCCTTCAAGTTACTATCTTTTCTCTGGTTTATTGAATATTTTATAAGAATTCCATAACAAGCTTGAAAATGTTTGTGCATAAAGAATCATGATATTGATTTCGTTCCCATAGTTATAAAATATAAAACAACTACCAAAGAACAACCACTCCCAACCTTTCAGTTGTTATATTTTGTATTCCATTTCATGTTCACCGGATGGTACATTTATTTATGTATTGGCAACAATCTTCACTGTATCATGGGAGTTCATTATGGAAGTTTTCAGGGTACTGGCTATGAGAACATTTCTCCCGGATTCATAATTCAGTAACAAAATACAAGTGATGAGTCTTGTACATGTTTTGAACTTCCAATAAGTGTCATTGTTTATCATTTACATATGAGGAGTAACCAGCACATAGGCAGATTATCTCACAGGCTTAGATTGAGGTTTTTTGATGCATTTTTGGTGCATTTCAAAAGGAAAAATTTTAAAAGTACTAAAAGAGCATATAAAATTCCATTAAAAAAAATAAAATCAGAGTTCGTGGACGTTTTATGTGCTAAAACCTAACTGGCTAAATTCATTCCTGGTGAAGTCAGTAAAATTACTTCCTGCAGTGAATTTGCTTCTTGCACCAACCAACCTATTTCGAGTACATAACCTGTGATTCACAAGTTCAGTTCCACTAGCTGATGAAATGCGGATTGGCAGCCCTAGCCCTTTCGTCTCGTACCTCTCCATCCACCCCGCTTCCTGCTGGGGAAAAGAACAGGACATGTAAGCAAAGCTACAGCAGGATGGACTCCTGGAGGAAATGCCACCAGCTTACAGAAGCAGAAAACTCCTTCCAGAGTTTCCCACCAATCTTACCTTGTGTTCTTCACTCTTCCTCCACAAATTCCCACACCCCCCCGCCCTTTTTTTTTTCCATCTCTTCCGAGCCCCTTCTCAGCATCCTGGGAGGCACAAGGCAGCGAGCCCTGGGACTCAAATGGATGTAGAACTAGAAGGCGGCATGGGCAGAAAGCAGAGAAATTAAATCCTTTCCTTCCGCCTTGCAGTCCCACCGGTCCCAGCAATCCTTTTGCTTTCATCTGAATCCTCACTGAATTCTTCTGTTTCTTTCCAGCCCCAATTTCCCCCTAAACCTTCCTGCCTCTCCCCCTCAGCTCTCAGTGTTCCTCTCCAAGGGCTTTTTTGTTGCTCCAGCAAAGCTGAATTTTTCTGCTTACTGAGTGCTTCTTGTCTTAGCTTCATTAGGACTTGTTGATCCACAAAAAGCAAGTTTATTTTGAGACTTCTTTGTGCAGCTAACTAAATGTTTGCTGGGAGGATTCTAAAGCCCAAGTCCTGCCTCCTAATCATATGCATACAGCTTTACAGTATTTGTCTATTGTAAATAGACAAATGCAAAAGGAAGAGTCCTACGTGATTAGACTTCTTAGCAGAAAAAGACTGTTATTTTTTAAAAACTGCCAAAATAAGTGTAGCTGCGAGGATATTCATAACCCTGAATCCTTTTAACAAGCAACACCCATCAAGTAATTCCGCAACACTGTGAACTGTGACTTATTTCACTAGAACTAGTGAAAATGCACCATTGCAGAGAAAGAAGAAAAAGGGGAAACTGTGGTATATGGAGGACAGCACAGAAATGCCCCCTAGAAGGCTCACTGCCTCACTGACCCCCCTTTCAAAGCCTGTAGTCCTCACTATCTGAGTTGATCAGTAAAGTTAACAGGACCCAAATACTTGGATCATCTTTTACCCATGAAGAGCTGAGGATGTTACTTTACTGCAGACTGAGAATGGAACAAAAGCAAAATTAAGAACAGAAAAAGGGGAAAAATAGCCTGTTCAAAGTCTGAATATATCAAATTTTGTTTGGCCAAAGCAATGCTTAACTTCGGTTTTATTTTACTATGAACAAAAACTATGATATCCCTTTGGTCAGCTGGGATCAGCTGTCCCAGCTGTGTCCCCTCCCAACTCCTTGTGCCCCCCCAGCCTCCTCACTGGTGGGGTGGGGTGAGGAGCAGAAGAGGCCTTGACTGTNCTGGAACTAGGAAAGCAGAAGATGGAAGAAAGTGTCTCCCCCATAGTCGGCTCTCTGAGGAGAAAAAGTAAACAGTGTAACTACTAATAATTTCCTATAGATGTCTCCCGAAGTACAGAGGTGATGCCAATGCTGAGTATAAATACCAGATTGATCTCACGACCAGTAATTTTATCATACCATAAGCCAGTGTTACACAGTACAGCAAAGCAATAACCTTAATCCACCTCCCAGAGCACATTAATACTATAAAAAGTATATACAGCAAGTAAGGTGTTNCATCAAGTCTATGACACTTTTATGCAGAAAAACATTACAATCTAAAATTTCCAATTCCCCAATTGCCAAAAATGTCAGAAAACTGTCAGGTTTTATGTCTGCTTAAAAACAAAACAGTAATAATACAGCTTCTGCAAGAGATTTGATTTCCATCTGATGTGCTGATAAGGCAGGCTGAGCAGAAATTAGACAGGCCTAGAAATGACAAGGGAGCAGCAAGCTCCACCACCCGTTGAGGTTTTCAACTACCTCCATCCCTCCTCAGAGTTATTAAGCTGATGATTTAATTAATAGGACCAAAATGCATTCAAAACTATCTTTTTGAAACATTCCTGTCCAGCCTGTTTCACTGTGTCCTGGTTTCAGCTGGGATAGAGNGTGACTAAACTAATATAATGAATGCTTATAACAAATCTGGTTTAACACTCTCTGGTCAGATCTGTTGTTATCTCAACCCTTCGTACCCCACGTACGAAGGGTACCAAAAAGGACTGTTGTGGTTTAACCTGGCAGGCAGCCAAACACCACGCAGCCGCTCGCTCTCTCCTCGCCCCCCGCAGTGGGATGGGGGAAAGAATCGGAAAAAAAAGAAAATTCATGGGTTGAGATAAAGACAGTTTAATAGGACAGAAAACGACCTGAAATGATGCAGCTGTCATTGTGTTTGGCTTTTTAAATGTAGTGTGTCATATTAATATTGTTCTAATTCTTGTCATGTTAATGTTTTAATCTTTGTTTTGGATACTTTGAAACTTTTTGAAGTACAACGCCTACAAGACAAGCTTCTGCTTCAGCATAATTTTACTTGTTGCAGAAAAAAATAAAAAATCCTACAAACAAACAAAAACAAATCATATGCGTTCAGCTACTTAGTTTAGCACATCTGAGGGATGCATGATCTAGGCTTTTCCACAAATGGCAAGCCAAATGTCAGACTCAACATCTGGGTTCAGCAACACAACTGTCTTAGAAGACGATTCTGGCAGTTCCTTTAGCGGTGAGTGTAGTTCTAAACTACTGTGAAGTTCGTGGACCTAAATCATCCAAGACATTTTAATTTAACAATTCCCCAGCATCATTAGTGTAATTCCAAAGGGAATTCTTTGTTATGTGAAGAATCCTGTTTCCACCCAACTGTATACTCTCATCAGTAACAAGCGTGCTAATGAGCCCACATGTAAATATGAATTCCCTGAAGGACGTCTCCAACCACAGTCTTGGACCTGCCATTTACTTCAAGATGTATAGCAAAATTTAGGCAAATCTCAGCATTTTGTGTCTCCATCATCTCCTTCTATAATTTTCCCTTTGGTGATGGTATCTACTTAAACGGAAGGTGTGGCATGCAATTTCATAGCATGAGACCTTTAAAATAGGCTTTAAAAAGATAAATATTTTAATGAAAAACCACATACAGTAATAAAAAAGAAGGAAGGCAGTTTTTTGGGCAAAAGTGCTCTACAAGGGTAGAGAAAAATAATAGCGGTTAGGTAGGTTGCAAATGGTTTTAATGTCTATACCCTGAGGACAGCAAAAGAAAATCTTTCCCTTGCTAGGAAATGTCTTATCTGGATGAGACAGGACGCTTTACAACAGCCGGCGAGCCGTGCGCTGAGGAGCGGGACATGCTCAGGCTGCAGATGAAAGCAGCAGAAAACCAGAAGGCTCAGCAGTGCCCAAACCGCAAGCAGCCTGGGATCCAGATGTACGCTCCAACTTTGCCCAAGGGAACATCCCGGAACAACGCTGCTCCTCAACACGTCTTTGATGGCAGAAATCTTCCCCAAACTCCTGCAGTTATACTTCCACGCCCCGCTGAAAGCTGCATCCAAGCAGGTAGACACCGTCCTCCCACCTCAGCCCAGGGACCAGGTAGACCACTCGCCTCAGGTAACTCGCCCAATCTGACGTGTCTACAGCAAACCCAGACCTCAGACAGGACTGGACATTCCTCTAAATACAAGGACCCCTGTTTCCCCCCCATTTTTTGCCTTTAAGTGCTATATGGGTCATTTACACAGAGAAGGTCTGCCTCGGTGCGTGGATACCCTCCTCTCCCTCCCTAAAACAGGGGCTGGCTGCTCTGCTCCGTGTTAGGATGGGGAAGGCCCTGGCCCCCTCTTGCATTAAAAGCTGTGCAAGATTTATAGTGTTGTAGAGAGGGAGAGTATGAGGCCTTCAAAACATTTACTTAGAAGAGGTGGAAGCAGGCAACGGTTTCAGTCCCTGCTCTCACAAAAGAACAGATTGTACAAAATCAATAGTTTTATTAAAAAGCAAAAATAAACCTGCCACCAGAGCCTTCCTCAACAGATTCAGGTAAATTACAAGTCGTGGAAGAGGGATATTGCATGGTGTTTTCTTAAGCGTATACTGATAATTGGTTAAATAAGAAGGAGCTAAAACTCTTTAGAAAAGGTTTTCTCTTCTCCTGATTTTAATTTTAAAGGGTAAATTAAAAGTCAATATTCACATCTAGCAGCACAACAAACATTTTGATGTGCGCACAGCTTGGAAAGACTCTCAGTGGGCTACAGCACACAGGATTTGCCTTTCAGATGAGGATTTTGTGGTTGTTGGAATATATCCTTTAATAGAGTTAGAAACATTGCCTAAATTATTTGTCAGTCATGATTAGCACTGACACAACCATGCAATCAACAAGATAACAAGTTCAGCATCTTCAGTGCTATATGATACTAAAACTGCTTAAGCAATATAGCTAATACCTTGCCTGAATACCTTCATTAAAGAAAAGGTGAAATAGTCAAACTTTCATTTTTATGTATTATAGACTCCGTTTAACCATGCTCATTTACAAACTCAGTCGTGTTACTTCTAATATCATCAGAAATAAGTTCATGTTCAGTAAAAGCCACTAACCTCTGCAGTGAAGTAACTGAGGGTGGAAAAAGTGGTTTTATTTTAATCTGAAGCATTGTCTGTGGTTATAACAGTCCATTAAATCAATTTGCTGCCTCTTCACCAAGAAAGATCTGAACCTAATGTTACGCAGAAGCCTGCTCTGAAGGGCAGCAAGAGCATCACTCTTTGGATGAATTCTTATCGCTTGAGCTGAGTGCTTACCTGTACCGTAAGTGGTAAAAATAAATTACTGAAGGGACCCAACCTCTTAACTGTGACTATACAATACTTTCAGATAAAGACTAAATGAGAAAATAAGTAGTAAGACGGTATTGTGAGCAAAGAGAAATCAGACTAACTTAGTCTTCACATAGAGACATTAAGCAAAGAAGCAAGGTCAGGTGGGCTTTTGCTGGCCAGAACAATAGCAGGAAACTCTAAAAACCACACAACAACAGAGCTCAAGGCTGGTGGCAATACAAAGACAGCATTATGTGCTAATAAATTGTCAGGGTAACCAATTATATTATGTCACAGATAGAAAGGATTACAGCAAGGGCTGAGATTTCAGGTCTCTTGAATTTAATGATAAGAGCTAAGCAAAGTTACACAAGCAGTACGTGCACATAGTGCATCTGCCAATGATCCAGCAAAAGCACCAACACCGGGCTTCCTTGGACTTAAGAAACTGCAAACGTAAACGCTAATGTGCTACGCCAAGATCATCACACTGGATTTAGAGCCTGGGTCCCCGAGCTCTGGGGTTTCTGGAGCACAAGAGTTGCCCAGTCATGGTGCAGTGGCTCCGTACCGCCCACACGCACACCGAGTTCATCTTTGGAGCACACTTGGGATGCTGGTAACTGCTGGCCTGAGCACCCACCAGACCCTGTGCCATCAACAGCGCCCCAAAGAGTCCTCTACAGCATCCGAGGCATCTTACAAGCCATTTGCGGCACTGAGCAGTTAGTTTCATCCACTTTAAAGCGAGGTGATTGCACTTAAATTATTGGTCCGGTCAGTCTAGCCGCAGCTTCACATCGCGTGGATTCCCACCACGCAGTGGTGCTCCCTCTCCCAGGAGATCTGTCACAGTCAGGAAGAACTGGGTACTCCCAGAAGCCAAGGCAAAAGTTACAGCTTGAAACTCCTTGGGTCACCGTTTTCAAAAGCATTGCTAAGAAGGTTTATATACCTACTATTAAAGTGCTCTTTTATTCTGCGAAGCAACTCTTAAAATGACACCCAGGGGTTCTACATTTAATGTTTCACAGAACGAGTTTGCTCAGTCTACGAGTAAAAAGATATTTTCTTACCGCTGGTCACACAGACCAGCAAACAGTGCGTGAGCGGTGCCTCGCTCTGCCTCCTGCCATTGTCAGCAAGCAGCATTAGGCAGTACCAAAACCGCCTTTCTGCATACTTTTCTATTTTTTTTCTCCTTATCACCTTTCTATTTCCCCCCACAGATGTATAGACACAGCATTTGGTCCTGCGCTTTTCTGACAGCGCATTGCTACAAAAATAGAAAAAAGCCCCCCCCCTCAAAAGCCTTCTCAAAAAAAAAAAAAAAAAAAAA
>VZTQ01013168.1:129539-220134 GCA_013400755.1 Pelecanoides urinatrix
AAAAAAAAAAAAAAAAAAAAAGACTTCTCAAGTAGTTTTTATGTGGTTCTGTGTAGCTTGCTGTCTTGGGGATGAAAATAGCTGAATAGTGCTGCCCGTGTTCCCTTCACAAGAGCAGCAAACCTAAAGCAGCAAAGCATACCCTGTTCTGGTGTAATTTTTCCCACACATACACTTGGAAAGTCCCTGTTTCTCCTCATTCCCTTCAAGATCCCCAAATGGACGTGACAAGTTCATTGGACCCTGCAGGGCCTCGGCTTTAATTGCATCTCAGCGGGTCTGTACAGCTGGCAGCGGCCACCAGCCCTTTCAAGAGGGGACTGGCAGATCGGTATTGCCCTTTGAAAGTCACAGCTGAATTCAGCCCTGAATATGATGAGACACAGGGAAAACAGTCCAGCTCCCTCCTCTCCACCACTTCTGTCTCCTCCTTGAGAGTTCAAATGAAGCGACAATGAGTTATAAAAATACCTTCCCATTTTAATCCCCAAAGAGGGTCCTGAGTGCAATGAGAAGCAAAAGAGAGAGATCACTGTTTAATAGGTGTGCTTCGGCTGGAACAGAATTGCCTCCAAGACCCTCAATCAAAAGCTCTGTGGAACGCAAATAACTTCAAGAGAGCTGTTTGTTAGAGAAAGCCATTCCCCAGGGACCCGCGCCGGGTTTCAGCTGGGAGCTCCGCTCTTTGCCTGGACGGAGGGCGATGGAAGCGGAGCGCAGCACCGGGACCTCCGCGGGCAGCGAGGAGCATCTCTGGCACCGGCCTTGGCGGACGGAGTAACCACGGCTGCTGAAGAGCCCTCTGGCTAGTGCCAAGGTTCAATGCCAGAGACGTGTTGAAAACCTGCTTTCCTTCAAAGGGCTGCTCTTGGAGGATGGGAGATGACGTTGCCTGCAACACGCAATAGGTTTACTTAACCATGAACGCTGCTGCAAAGTGGATGTGCTGAAAATTACTCTTTAGCTACCTTCCTAAACGCGCACATACACATATCTTGGAGCACTTTGGAAAATACATTTTTATTGGCTCATCGACAGGGAAAATAAAGTTGCTGGCAGCAAGAACTTTACGTGCCCTAAAAACAAGAAATGCATTAGCATCTTTATTACAAATGTAATTGGGTTTTTTTAATTTGTGATTGGGGAAAGGGTCACCAGTTAAAACACACCACTGTAAAATTTGCAATTTAAATTTCATTTCATGCTGGAATGTAGAAACAGTTTACATAAATAGTATCCATTAATCATTAAAAAGAAAGGTTAGATGTAAATTAGGCTGCTATTATTTTTTCCTGTGATTATTTATGGGTTGGTGATGAAATTTGTTTTCCCAAGGAAGAAGAATTAAGGCTTTTTGAAAGCAAAATCACATTCCTACAGAAAGTATAAACTTCAAGCAAGGAAAGCAGAGTACTTATCGATTTGACCTCCAAGAGCAACCACAGAAATGCAGAGTTTACTCTTGTTTACCTTTAAGGCAGCAGCCTTTCACTTCAACCAAGTTCAATGTAGCACCTCTTGTATTGCCTCTACCAGTTTCTGGCAATCTATTTTACATATCCCACTTTAAACTTTGGGGAGCAAAAAAAAATAGAAAAGAAAAGAAAATATCCTGAGGGTAGAGAGTGCTACTTCATCAGCTAGTGTAGACTGACTTAATGCCTCTGGGACTAGCATAGATAGTAACAATCAGCATTTTACCCCAACCTTTCAGGACAGCCTTTATTAAGGCATCCAGTTCCAGAAGCAGGAACAATCCTTTCTTTTTTCAAGGAAAATCACTAAGAACAAATCTGCATGCTCTTTCAGAAGAATATATCCAGCCAGCAAAGATGCAAGATGTTCTGCATCCTCTGCAAAACCATTCACGTAGATCACGTCTTTGCACAAAATCCCAAGAAAAAGTACTTTCCCTTCGAAGACATCCGTACCGTACTATGGAATACCATGTATAACACATGGTACCATATATGATACACCCATGTGGGAAACCATGCTGTGGTGTAGTATAGTATTGGCAGGAACATGTTCTGGTTGCAGCAGAAGAGATGAATTAGAAGCAGGGCATTCGTGTGCCCTGAGACTGTTCTTAGGGATAATAAAAGATTAAGATTTTTTGCTAGATATGAAGATAAGAGGAGAACCTACTGTCAGACAACAATTTGTTCTACTGTTTTAGAAACCTTAGGCCAGTTTAAACTAATTCATCTCATCACTCTTTTTTGCACAACTGATGGATCAATAGGAAATGTTTTCCCCTGGCTGAAAGAGGAATCTTATCTGCTCCTCTGCTATTGCAAAAAATTGTGATCTTGGGATTATCTGAAGCCTATTATTTTATAGTAATGTAACTTTCCTTTTTACAAACTATAGAGACCTCTAACAGATGTTGTCAGCTGCATTTCCAGGCTTTTGGGGGAAAATCTCTCTTCAAGTTTATGCTACATATTAATACTTCAGTTTGCACTAAAATTAAAACTTATAACATACAAACCTGTTACACAAAGATGTATTAAAATTCTATGATCTATTCTTTAAGCTCACTCTACACAAGACCTTCCTATAAGCATCAATGAGTTGGGTCCAAGCTTCTAACATGGATCAGATATCCCAGAGAGAGGAGCAATGAGAACCTGACTATAAATCCTCCCTTTTCCACAGAGAAAAATGAAAGGAAACAGATATAGGAAGAGCATGTAATTCAAGAGCACTTGAATTCTGGACCTCCATGATGGATGAACGTGCTGCACGTCAGTAAGATGTTGCCCTGCAGCCAGCAGGTTCTCTCCAAATGCACTGGGAGGAAGGATGCCACAACCAGGCTCTGGTTTCAGGGCTGTGGCTTCTAGCTCTTATTGCTGTTGGAAGTTTCATATATCAACACATTAGGATTTCACTAGCCCTGAATCCACACTCTTAATTCACCCCCAAAGTGACGGTCCCATCCTAATTCCTCACCGATGAACTTTACACTTCCCTGAATTAATTCCCACCAAAGAAAGGACTTTCCCAAACTCTCTAAAGAATTTTTAAATAGAATTATAAATGATAAGAACTGATTATCGAAGTGACTCAGTATCATTGCCTTTTTCTAATGTTTCTTTACTTACTCATTAATAGACAGACTGTGATTATACACAGTGAGGGGTCAAGTCTCTAGTGGCACTCCTCTTCATGTACTATTTGATTTCTCATGGGGCCTTGGCTTGCAGCTGTAGCATCATTTAATTTATGATTTACTGGAGAGAGCCTGCTAACACTTGAAAAACAACAGAAAAATAACAATTGCTGAAATTAATTCAGTATTCAAAAAATAAGAGGGGCTTTTTTTCTTTGCAATCCAGTAGTTTCAAGGTTGATATTTTATCAGTTCATGGAGTGCCCATGGTAACAGGTTCTCAAGATACACTTCTGTCTCACATTTGTAAAGGCTTACAATAGCACATTTTTTCGAGCCTGGCACACTAGACTATTCCTATTTTTGTCTATGTTATTATGTTAATTGTCACTTACGTGTTATTGTATAAAGGGTTTCAAACATAAAGGTTTATGAATGCATCTGCTGAGGTCCCCATAGATGCTACAGAGCACCCCAGGGCTCTTTAGAGTGAAGCAATTTAAACATCAGCCTTTGCTCGAGGCTGTATTCAAAACCACGGTCAAGGCCTTGTCAGCAGAAACTTTCTGTTTCCACTGTGCATATTGGTTACACAGGTTATACACCTGAGTATTAAAAACAGCAAGAAGATAGAAAGGCTTAACGGCTTTTGTAATCTCATTGCAAATGCATACAGAAGGAGTGCTTAAGTTTTAATATAATATTGACTAGACCATTGCCCTGAAATTTCCATTTATTTTTCTTCCCCCCATTTGAAATAGAAAATGCGATCAAACTTTATTTTATGTCCCCAGCTGAATGGAAAAACACTAATAACTTACCCCATTTACACAGGGAAAAAGTGAATAATCTAATTTAAAATTTCAAGAACAACTGTCGGACAAAACAAATTTCTGATGTTATTCCTGAAGGACAAGCACCAGCCCTTGAACTCTGTATGTGGTCTTCATTACGGTGCCTTGGCGTAAGCCCAGATGCTGTCTCCTACAGACACCTCTTAAAAAATGCATGAGGGCCTAGAGAGCACAGCAGGGCAGCAGAAACCTCCTGAATTCTGCATATTCATTAAGCATAATCAATAATTAATATGTCACTTCAATGAAACATAGGGATTAAATTATGTCTTGGCTAGGACTATTCTGAAAAGATTCATAGGTATTCAGTCCATTGTTTATTGTGCAAATTTAATCTCAAAGTAGACATCCTGGCATTAACCGAGCAGGACTTCTCAACCTTTTTCCAACTGGCAATGCCGAGAACTTCCCAGTGGAAGGGGACATCCCTCAAGAGCCAAACCAAGCCTACTGGTGATGGACCTATTTTTCTCAGGTATCTTTTGCAGCTCCTCCAGAGGCAGCTGAGGGGCGATCGGGGGTCTCGTAGGGCAGGGGCAGGAGGGCAGGGTAGCACATGGGACAACATGGGAGCACAGGCAAACACGAGGACCCATTAAGTGGGGGCTCTGCTGATGATCACACTTCTTACACCTCTGGGAGCATAAATACATTTAGAAAAAGAGAATCCATATGAAGGCAAAAATATATTCTGAAAACTTACAGAACAACTTCTCTTTTGGCTATTCGGAGCATATTACAACTCTACTG
The DNA here is from genome assembly GCA_013400755.1 of Pelecanoides urinatrix. Taxonomy (NCBI): domain Eukaryota; kingdom Metazoa; phylum Chordata; class Aves; order Procellariiformes; family Procellariidae; genus Pelecanoides; species Pelecanoides urinatrix. Next base: position 134,262 of record VZTQ01013168.1, read on the forward strand.
GTGTTGAGGTAAGCGGAAGACTCAGCTGCAAGTATCTGTAACAGCAGAGCCTGCAAGTACCGTGAAATAATGCTCAACACAGGGCGGTGCGGCAGAGCTCAGTTCCTGTTCCTTTCAGAAATGCACAACTGAACACCAGCTTTATAATTCAGGAAAAATAAAAAAGATTCTATATGGGTTTTATTTTTAAATGTCCAACATATCTTTAAAGTGGCAAGTGTTATAAACACTTATTGGAACAAAAAAAATCCAAACCCACGCTTTCCCCCTTTAAGTACAACATCTCCCTTGTTCCCGTCTTCAGGATAAGATATAAGTCCTTTTCTCCCTTGCTGCATAGCCATGAGCTATCTACTACTTATAGCAGAAAAGTTAAAAATAAATATGTTTTTAATGCATTTTCCATTATCCATTAAATCTTCATACCAAGTGGGAAGGGTAACAGGACAGCAGATTGCACATTATTTTGTAGAAGTGGCTGGTCGCACTATTCTAAAGTAGAATAGGGGAGGGAAAAGATGAGATAAAAATGTCATTGCAAAAATGAGAATTTCCTGCTCTCTATTTGTCCCTACCTTTGTGTTTGTCTCTGTCTCAATCAGATTTAAGTGATGTTCCCTTGAGTTCGCAAATCATATTATTATCACTTCAGAAACATTAAAGGACTATGACAGTCACAACAACAGCGTAAACTATTTTTCAACAAATTCTGATTTAAAATGTGGTATGAAATGTTAATGTGTGAGATGGAGAACCCTACAGAAAGATTATATAACAAACACACTCAGGTTTTTCCTCTAAAAATCCATTTCCATTGAATTATTAGCTTTTCAGAATGAAATATTTCTGAAAGATGACTTAATTTCCCCAAGAGCTATTGGTCTTTGCTTGAAATGGGATATTGGGTTCTGTCCCTGATGATTAATTTGGGAAGTGATGAATAGCATCAGATGCAGATGTTGTACTTTGCATATATTAATAATATTAGAATCTAGGCATTTTTTCCCAGTTCAAAAAAATGTTATGACATCTGGGAAATAAGAACACAAATGCATTATTTAAAAACATGATTTATGACAAAATTAAACAAATTAAGAGTCCAGTCCTGAAACCACTAAGAAAGGCTGGGCTCTACAATACCTCTAGATAAACCTTTTGGGCTTGGATGTTATTTGTCTTTGGCTTTTAGATTTTTATATTCTTGATTTGTTATGAGCAAAATATTTTTAAAAGACTAAAAAATACCTCCAATCATCACTCCAAATAAAATTGGAAGCTACTGTATGGTAAATCAGCACTCATGACCAGAACCACATACTGCATTACAACTAGCTAAGTAAAGAACAAAAGTCTTCAAATAAGGAAAATTACTGTTAAACTAAAAATATCTTCATTTTCATTTAGCTGTAACTGACAGTGTTTAACACTGATTTTTTAGAATAGAATAGAATAGAATAGAATAGAATAGAATAGAATAGAATAGAATAGAATAGAATAGAATAGAATAGAATNCGCTCTTCCCCAAGCCTGGAGCGGTGCCTGGGGTTATTGTGGCCGAAGTGCAGGACATTTACCACAATACATTCATTATCTGACCACAACCAAATTTCTAATTAGATATGAAACACAACAAAGTTTTTTAAATTAAAAAAATCAGAAAAAAGTAAGAACAATCTACTGAAAGAATTTTCCCCTCTGTGCCTTCTCCAGAACAAGTTCCCCCACCTCATTCTCTTGTTCTACTTAATACACACTCTGCATATCAATAAAAACCAAGAATCAATCAATAGCTAGTTCGTGTCTCCGTCGGCTGCATGATTATGGCTGACTGGCTTAAAGACCAGAGTGAACTCATTTTTATAACCCATACACCTTGAAGAGCACAGAATTTCTGTCAGTAATTTCCTCCCTGTAACCATAACTCCTCATTCAACTAGCATATGTATTGTATTTATATAGTAGCCACACATTCAATTCTGATTTAAAAGATTTCAAGTGGCAGAAATTTCACCACATCCCTAGATAAGTTGTTCCCAAAGTAAACTGCCCTCATGGGTAAAATCTTGGATCTTATCCTTAGCCTGAAATTGTCTAGCTTTACACTTGAAGTAAACAAATAATTATCTGGAGAAAAGATAATAAATTGGGCATTTCAATGTATCTTCCATTATCTGGAGTTATCAGTTGTGTCAGAAGGAACAAGAGCCACAAGCACGTGGGTGAAGAGCATCTTCATCCTGCTTTCAGGTACCAGCAAGAGCCCACGCAGAAGCCCAGCGCTCGCACACAAGACGTGGATACGGCTGACGCTGGCAGCACGTTGCAGAGCAAGAGGTCTGTTGCACCTACTTGCTCGTAACTAATCCATGTCTTTAGACATTACGTCAGATGAGGAGAACCTTGGGTTAACTTCTTCAGAAACACCTGAGAACAAAAAGCGTATCATTTATTCCAAATAGTTATACATAAACTTGTTTTCAAAAGCCATAACTGCCTATTTTAAATGCCTTGTTTTAAAGTGAAACAGAATTTGTTAAACTTTTTCTTTTTCCAGGCTTCCTGTTCAAAACTCATTTCTACACGTGTTTCTACCTAGCATGCAGTACCAGACAAGAGGTTTCACAATCCATAAGTTTTACTTAACCAAAAAAAGTTGGGAAATATTGTTGGAATTACTAAATACAATCAATCACTTCCATTTCTTAGGAAAATACACCTTTAGTTTGTGGAACAAGAGGTTTAATACTAAACGTACATTTTTCATGGACTTTCATGACCCATTTCACTGTCTCTGGATACATTAATCTTAAAGGGTTTTTCTGATTCCCACAGTTTTTACATAGCTGTCTCTTAGTAATGTATAAGCAAAGTCTATTGACTGTGCTATTCTGTCCATATTGCAGAAATGTTATTCCCATTTTCCAATATAGGGCACCTTGGAATTTTTGCTAGTGATACAGAGATCTCAAACATTAATACCATGAAATAATTTTCCTCTTTGTGATTTTTTTTAAATAAATATTGCAGATATTTAAAAATATAAATTAGGGAAATGCTCTTGGAATTCAATTTTAAAGTGATAACTAGAAAAAAGATTAAATTAGACCTCTGTAATTTGGTTAATAATCCCACCACATTTCTTTATCATAAACTTGTTAGCTGTTTTCCAGTTATATTTTAGTCTCTCTCTCTCTCTCTCCTTGATTAAACATTATGCAGCAACATACAGCAGTGCAAAACTCTGAGTTGTAATGATAATTATAATTCATTAAATATTTATCAAATTAAATCTAAAATTGCTTGGATGCCATTCATTTGCTAAATATAAAATAAAATTCTATAACATGCAAATAACTTAGTAGCTGTATACATAAACAAATAGAATGAAAATATGAACACATAATAATATTCACAGTAAGAAAAAAGTTTTACTCCAATTAAAAACTGTAATTTGAACACGATGATGATCCCTGATATTGCCCTTGAAAGCCTGCCATTTGACTGCTGTCACTAGCAGCTTAATTCAGGATGCAATGTTAAAAAATTTTTTTAAAAACTTACATACAAGTTTCATCTGCATTTTGGACTTAGTAAGTGCATACCAAGCAATCCGATTTTTGCAGACAAGAGGTTTACGTGTACCATTTCATACAGAAAACTGCCACTTGCAGTTACCAACTGTTCCACATTTTCAACCAATCAAGGTACCTTCCTGCCAGATAAGCGTCTGATCCAAGACCCGTGGAGCAAAGATGCTCCTACTGATTGCATTTTGGCCAGGCTGTTGAGCCTCAAGTTGCACATTTCTTATCACCCTCAGCACCCACTGATGCGAGTAGGAAAACCTAAGCAGGAACAGAGAATTTTAGCATCTGCGTGGGCTGGACCTCAATTTCTTGGTTCTGTTTAGGTTTCTACACTATGAAGATTTCAAAGGGTTGGAGGTGCTGACTACCCTAGCACCAGTACAGCTGAAATGCCTCACACATAAACTGTTACTGATGTTTTTCCTACTCCATTCCTCATCCGACTGGCTTCAATCACTCAGGTCACTAGGACAGTACTGGCATTCCCACGGGATTTACCCACCAGTGCGAACCTTCCACCATGACTCAGAAGGAAGGTGTAACCATCCACATAGCAGCATCTGGGACAGGCAGGTCCAGGAGGATGTTGGGTTTTTTTCCTAGAAGCTGAGAAATGCTTCTACGATGGAGAAACTGTCATCCCATTGAATAGCAGCTGTGTGGTTATCATGTCTTCATCCAGCCTGCTTGCATGCAAGTATTGGAAGGTCATACTTTTTCTTCTCCCACTTTTTTTCCATTACCTTGTTATCAGAAGATTATTTAACCTTTCATAATTTAAGAGCCCTAAGTCAAAACCCATCATCATTTTAAAAGTAGTGTTATGAGAGAGTTATGGAGATAATTGCTTAACAATCTTTATAATAAACTTTTCTACAGATTTTCCAGATACATTTATTACTTTAAAAGTGAGAAATACTAGAATTAATATATTGTCCAACTTGTATTACTCAGGAGTTTACGATTTTCTTTTCTTTTTTGAGAGTTTGCTCACATAAACACATATTACCCAAATATAGACTGCAGTGGGGAACAATTGCCCATCATGACAGCTTTGGAAATATGGAAATTTCAGTTGACATAATTCCATATTGTGAAAGTATCCTAGACGTCTTTCATAATTTGAATGTGGAGCTAAAAAAAAGCCAGATTGTAAATGTGGGTCTTTCTCTCTTTTTCAGAAAGTGACCAAAGTCTTGTGGACTACAGAAGGCTTCCATAAAGATCATCATCAACTCAATAGGCCATTGCTTTGGATAAAAGTTATATCTCTTTAAATATGGTCTTTCTCAGAAAAGCCCAGTCAGCACTTATGATTTATTGTTGGGAAGTTCATGAAATAAGGTCTTAAACTCAGGTTTAATAGAAAAAGAAAGAAAATACAAGAATCCAAGTCACTACTGTACAGTTACAGACAGCACACAAACATGGAACATCTATGGTTGACTCATTTCATTTTCACCTCCAACAGTAGGTGTTGCATTTTATTCCTAATTTATTTCTTTGCAAAGGTACAACATGAAGCATGCTGATAACAGATACTTTCTCTTTAGTACTTTTATCCTTATTTGCAATTGTACTTATTTAGAGATGTACAGCACATTTGACTTGATGTGTGGGAAAGGAGATCTTTTGAGCATTTGATGCTGACTTTGATGCTTACTGCACTCTTGGTAAGCTCAGACGTGGCATGAGGCCCCGTATACTCTTGAGCCCAGAAACTTCACCTTCATGTTTCCTTCACAGGCAGTTCAAATTCATGTTCCCTGCAACTGCTATCTGGGCTTTCAGCAAGGGCCGTGGCCATCTGGTCTGCCTGACATCAGATGCGTAACGCAGGACAAGTCACTCTTCACCCGGTCTCTGTGGTGCTCCAGCAGGCAGTGAGCCTGGTCGTCAGCCCTGCATGGAAAGGATGAGATGTCTAATAGCGTGATTTGCAAAGGAGCTTGATGTATGAAAACTCTTAAATGTCCCAGAAGAATTCTGCTGGCCATTTTCTTCATCCAGGCTCACTTATTTTGGCCCTGGTTCAACAAATTTTTAAGTTCATTCATAACCTTAAGCAAATGCTTCACTATTTGGGGTTGTTTTGGACTTGTTGGTATTTTTGTTTTCCTGAGATTTAAAGCAAAAGTAGCTCTTGCCAAGGATTTTTAAGGGATCCAGATGGATAGGGATGCTTTGTCAGCACCTGCTATGGAGAGAGACAGGACCTCAGTAAATAAGACCCCCACAGGCATGCTGTAGAGATTTCATTTACATTGCATGTTATACATAACTGGGACATGTCCCGTAATGATAGCTAGTTTTGTAAATCTGAGGGACTTGTGGTAAATAGTAGTATTGCAGAAAGAAGGAGCAAACCAGGGAGAGGAGCGGCCAGCGGGGCTGAGCAACCAAGCACACGCAGCAGGGGTGGCTGATGGAGAAGACGAATAGTAGGGAAAATGAGCAATACAAACGCTGATGTGAACGCTGAACCAATTTTGTAAAAGACGGAAGCTTGATAGTGGGAACGACAAGCACGTACACAATTATGGAAGGCTGCTGAGAGCAAAACGCTTGACTACTTGGCAAAAGAGCAGCTCTGGTGAGATTTGCATTCTAGCAACCTACAGCTGTTGAAATTCAACAATCATCTCCTATATTTTCTGTGTGTTTCATTGAAAAAGTTTTAAAGAATTGTTTCAGTTTATTCCCCTGCCCCTGCAATATTTGTCACCGACTCTGTGTATGCAGCAGAGCACAAACTGGCTGCCAAGATGCACAAACCTTCCACATCTGGAGAACATCCACAATCAATTTTAACACAGATTTAATAGTGAATACCAGGGGATGGAATAATAGGACATCAAGAAATAAGTGTTTTCATGAGAAATTATTTTAACAAGATAAATCAATTGGTTATAACACAAACTTTCACAGAGGTGTGACTAAGTCAATGTACCTGAGGCACGCCAGATGACGGGTAAGAGAGTAAGACCAGCACAGAGGTAGTGCACCAGATATCTATCCAATGGCTTGAGCAAGACTGTTTTACTTTTCAGATGGAAATTTATATGAACGAACACCAATCCAACCTGTTTTTCAGAACAATAGTTTATAATGACAAAAAAAGTGAGTATTTCTTTTCCCTGAGCAATGTCATTTCTGATAGTTAATATGCCACAGCACTTGTGGACTACTTCTTCTTTGGCAAACCAGAAAGCAAAGTCATTGATGTTCAGAACAGTTTGCTATGGTTAGATCAATAGGTAGCCCAAAGGACGTCAATATAGTCCTTGTGCACCAGGGTTCATTCACTTGGAGGTAAAGTAGGGTAGACAATTACTGACTATGTCAGCTACAAGGTTCTCAAAGTGGTTAAGAGTGAGATACAAAGTAAGAGGAAATCTGTATTACACTAGTCAAAATCTAGTATTCATTTTAAAGAAAAAAGTTTATAAAAAGACTACAAATCACGACGAAGTGTCTCTGATTTGAAATTTATACCGGAAACATTGTCTGAAATCAGCACCTCTCTCAAATTTAAGTTCAAGGTGGTTTGGTTCACACCTTAAAGATGACTGACTCCAGCTCAAAATAGGCGCTCCCTCGCTGTTTGGTAGGCGTTGGTGCATCTCCCAGCCTCAGCATGGCACTAAGGAGATAAAAGAAAGTTCGGAGGTACATTCATCCTGGTGGTAGATGGTAGCATGGCAGATAGGCAGTTTTATGTAGTGCTAAATTTTCACAACTGTTGTATTTCTTTCCTCTATCCATGAAATAATGACACCCATAAAAACTTGCACTGAAAGATTATCTAGAATTACTACGAAAAATGTAATTTAAGGGAAAAAATAGCAATGTGTAGCAAACACTGTAATGAAAACAAGCAGATGTTTTCACTGAGACTGCCAGCTTCAACATGTGCTATTATTTCTCACAATTAATTATTTTTCCTCATCTTATTAATTTTATATATGATATCTTAGATGTAACTACTTAGAAACATTTAGATTTATGTCATGATGTCCTAAAAACTGTAGCTGGAGTCACTATAACAAAATACATCTCGATGAACAATTAAATTTAATTTTATTGTTTACAGACAAATGGCAGATTATTATTACAAATAAATAGTGGATTATGAATAAATTCAAGACCGCAACTTATCTTTGTTGTTACACATTATAGTTGCTGGACAGTTATTTTTAAGTTTAATTATACACAATGGGAAATAGGATAACTAACAAAAACTGAACTTGATTAAATAAGATTTTTCAGTAGGCTAAGTCACACGGTCTCATTCTTATTTACACCACAGTCTTTTCATTTTATACTAACAATAGATGTAATAAGTGCTGGTATAAATTATACTTACACAAACTACAAGCTTGTTTAATATAGGGGGTAAATCATCTTTCAAAATTATAATAGATTGCAGAAGCTGAAAATCTCATTTGCGTTAAAAAGCCTTCAGATAATAGAAGACCGGGCAATGGCTTATAATCAGTGAAATTATCACATGCTATATTAAGGACATGGACAGACGACAAAAACTTCAGCTGGCAGGGTGTAATTAAGGAAAGATACTATCTTTATAAGCCTTGTTTAAGCAAATGAAACAGCAAATACTATGAAAGAAACATTAGCAAAATCAGTACAAAAGCAAATATTTTCCATCAAAAATCAAGGCCAATTTTTGTTACCAAAACTCTCCATTAAAACAACTCAACCTCCTTGCTGGTGGCAAACCCAATGCTGTCACACACAACCGAGGCCACCCGCTGCCTCCAAGAACCTCGGCTTCAGAATTTGAGATTGAAATAGAGCTTTTGAGTTTTTAAACTAACGGAAAATGGCCAGGCTGGGAGGGGAAGCCCAGCACAAGTTTCAGACCACAAACTGGAAAGTTTTAACAGCAGTTTGCAGCAAGGCTGAATTAACTTTCCCCAAGTGTCTTGAAATGGCACGTGCGAAGCTGCCGCAAGAGGCTTGGGAGCTGAGTGAGGACGGTGTCGGGAATGCATCAATGCACATCGTTTACACGATGTATCAATGTGACATACAGATGGAGGAGTCCTAATTGCATACCAATAAGGAAAGAAAGCCTGCCTATAAATTTTCATACTAGGAATGATATTTTTTTTTTAATTTTACAAGTTACTTTGAAAAATATATTAAAAACTCTCTATTAAATTCTATCAGACATAGAGTATATTTCTATGGAACCCTAGTCAAAGGTTACAGCTTACCTTCTATAGAGTTTATTAGTTGTATATCCATTGATTTTTTTTAGGGCTTTTTCAAGTGATCTTATGAAAAAGATAATAACTAGTTCGGTCACTAAGACCTGTCTACTTCTACCTGTATACTGAACTTCATAGCTTGAAATATTTTCAAATGCATTCTTATCTGTATATGTTCAACATGCTCCAATCTTCATTTTAGGATTTTAAGTGCTACTAATCATGTAATAACTGCTACACTATTTTCTGTTACTTGCTTTATTGCTAGACAAGACAGAAAAATGAAGAGGCCTCTGAAGAAACCTTTTCTCAAAGGTCACCTTTAATAATAGGAGAGATTATCTCACCAGGTTATCAATGTTCAACATCACTGTTTTGATTAAACATCATTCTAACATGCAATGACTATAAAACAAGCTTTTCCAAATCACCTTTCTGTGGGCAATAGATAGAAAATCTTAAATATAGTTAATGGCTAGGTATAACCATCTGTTTTATCTGGATTTTCCAAAGCCACAATATTGTGACATGTAGGATGATACATGGGTGTCACTGATGTTAAATAAGCGTTTATGTCCTGGGAAAGTACTGTTTTCTGTTTTTCATTCACTGTAGTCTAAGAGTCTATTGGCAGACAGGTAATCTAACATCCATTAAATGTGTAACTTATGTAGTCATTTACAGACGTGAAACAGTAGACAAATCTGTTAAGCACTTTGGTAAGACCATAATTTGAAAGCCATGACATTATCAAACCTTTCCACAGTTCGCCACAGCTAATGCATTCAAATCCAACACAATAAATTTGTTAATGCTGTCAAATCCAGTTTATTCGACACTGCTTATCTGCCAGGGGCAAATGTTTACATTATCACTCCTTCTGAGAGATCCCTCTGCTTTCACTGGGAGGGGGGATGTTGCCCTTGTAGCAGGGAACAGAAATACCCCAAATTTTAGCACTTTCCAAAAGAAAGAAAAAAAGAACAGATTGCTCAGTTTTACTCTCTATTAGCAAGTTAGTTATAAATTCTGACAGAGGAAGGCTCAGTGATTTAAATAACATTTCAATCATTAATCACTCAAAATTATGGATAAGAGAGTTGAGGGTTGCATGAGAAAGAATCAGGCTGCAACTGAAGCGGGTACGCAATTAAGTAAAACTCTCAGGCATCAAGGGGAACATTTAGGGGATTGTTACCACTTCCATTTTTACATATGTTTCTCCAAGCCATTGTTTTAAATTTATACAAAGACGAATTTAGCAAGGTTTCTAATCCTTATGTAAGCTGGATAAATATGAGAACATTTCATGTTTAAAATCCAGTTTTTCAAATTGTGCTACATTTTCAACAACCTTGAAAAACCTAGAGCAATTATCATTCCTTCCAGTATATTACTGCAAGTATGAATAAAAAATAGTTATCTACTTCATCTAGTCCGGGGCCTTGAGAGACAGGAAAAGATAATTCTGTGTTGAAGAGTTGATTATTCTCTCCAGTCAGCCTGGGCATCTCTAGCCTGTGCTAGAGTCATCAGTATAAAGATACCCAAGTTAGTTTAAGTGCCATCTATGAGACTGCTCCTTATTTCTCACTGAATATACAAGTTATGTCCTAGTAGCTTATAATTTTCTCAGTTAACTAAAATATCCATGTTTTTCCATCTGCTCAGATTAGCAGCCAAGATCGCATCCCTTATGGTGGCTAAAACAAATTCCCACTTCTGGTATTTCCAGCACATCTCTCACAAATACATTGGCATTGACTTTGTAATCTTGTTGTCTGCAAGACTGTTACAACATTTTACAATTATAGCATATATTCATAATAAATAGACCTTATCAAGCTCACAATCTCCACTTGACTTTGGTCCACGTGTAAAATTAGTAGTCTAGGTGCTGCTTCTGCATTAGGATGCTTATCCAAGAACCTCTAAGCAATTTTAGAAGCTTATGCTGCCACAGGGACTGTAATTTTTTTCTTATATATTTGTGGGTTTTCTGGGTTTGGGGATGGGCATTTTTCTCCTTTTCACTGAAAGTGAAAAGGAGAAAGGAAATGCAGTTCCAGAATTGAATTTGAATCAAGGTTTCAGAACATAATTTGGATCAGGATACAAATTTCTCCTGGGATACTCACATCGAAGGCTTTCTTTCCCAGCAAAGCATTCTTTTTTGGTCAAGGTGTCACACTTTTGGTGTAGAATGATGCTAACTCCAGTTTTAGCTCCTTGCTATTAAGTGCATAAAAGGTACATGTGCGTCCATAAAAAAATAAGACTCACTGCAAGTTCTGGAGCCTGAGCTGCTGAAAGCAGCTACCAATGATGTCTCCACCACTGTAAACTTGATCTTAGTAGAGGATTTGTGATGCCAAGGGCCTTCCAAAAGAAGTGGGCTTCTAGTGAACACGACTTCCAAGGATTCCTGAGAAGATCAGAGGTCCTGAATACATTTTAGGTAAAATATAAATCATTGTTCTTCTTGATATATTAGGACATGTCATGAGCTTCTTTCTCAGGATACTTTCCAAAGGTCTCACTTTATTACAAACCTGATGTTCTTCCTCATTTCTTGCCATTTGAAAGTCGTTAGTATAAAAATAATTGAAAAGGACAGACTAAACCTATAGAGATCCTCCTTGTTTGTTGTCTATTAAAAAAGATCCCCAGCAGATCTACTTCAAAAGAAAAAGGAGCTCTACATCATTAACCTGTACAGAAAGCATTCTCTAGGAGAACAGAAGCTATTACATTAGTGGGCAATTAAAACCCTCAGATATGTTTCATACCATATTCCATGCACGTGCCAATATTTAAGCATCTGCCAGATAGCAGGTGGTTTGTAAATCATTATCTTTTCAAATTATGTTGCTAATGGCATGTGTGAAATGACTGAAAAATTACATGTTTCCCCTTCTCCATCATTAAAATAAAATAAATTGCTGCAATACATTATGTAAAGCTCCAGAGCCATAAAGCACTGGCAAACCTGGGTTTCCTGCTCTCCACCCTACTCCCTTAGACTTGCCTTCCCCATCAGCAGTGAACAATAGTCTGTGGTATTTGACTCTTACGACTTCTTTCTACTGGGAGTAACTAAAGACCACCAAAAGCACCAGCACCAACTAGTTCTCAAATGGAGCACAGCCTATTAATTAGGAACGATCAGCCAATTCTTTGAACAGTATTGACAGCCAACACAGTCTGGCTATAAAAATAGTGAAAGATTCTTGTAACAATATAGGGACATAAATGGGAAAACAACCCCAAAAACATTGTTAAACAAAGCATAATTAGAACTATCATTTTTGTTTTACAGAGGAGTGGTGAAGAGCCTAATTATTCAAATACCAAAATACGGACAAATCTCTTGGGGTTTTTTTTCATGCTTTAGTTCAGAGCTCACAGTGACTGCGTGCTCCTTGTTCTCAGAACAACACGGCAAATTAGGAATTTAGCTTCTTTTCTACCAGCATGTGGTGTGCAAACGCTTGTCCTTCCAAGTTGCATTGCCACCGTTGAAGCTTCTGAGGATAAAACACTTTTGCAAACCCTTGGTTTGGCTGCCCGGATGCTGAGCATGGCAGCTTTTGTTCTGCTTTTCCAAACCAGCATACATACCACAGCCTGTTGGGCGATACAGATATTTGAAAGCAGAAAAGACACATCCAGGACTGTCCTGTTCCTCTTCATCCCGAGGAAAACCATTTCCGCTGCCATAGATGTCCTGGCTGAGAGCAGCTGCCAGCTCAGAGGGAAAGGCCAGTTTCTGCCTTACCAAGTGAGCATCATGCTTGGAAATCTGGTTTATACCCTATATAAACACATAGACAAAGGGAGAAATCTACAGCCCTATACAACCACTCCGTTAGAAAACAGGTGATCTTTAAATACATGGCTTTCAGGGTCTCCCCATATTACAAATAAAAGTGGCAGAAAGGACAAAGGCCCTATCATAAAACCAGGTAGCCAGCAGTTAAGGATTTGAATAGCAGGCTGACTGGATTTTGTGCTGGAATTGTTTTCTGAAATAAATTAAGCAGGACAGTTCTTTTTTTTTTCCATGTTAATTTTATACCACTTCTATTAAATGAATACTTGCTTCAAAAATCCATACTGTTTCCAGATCCTGAGTATTCTAGGTGATTCAAGACTTCCAAATATTTTACATCAAGATAACTGCCAGTTAAAATGATGGATGAGCAATGCAAAAGTGTTCATAAGTATTGGAGGATAGCTGTTATGTGCTTTAGCTCAGTAGCCTTCTGGCACAGCCAATAAAGACAAAACAATAGGGAAGATTTACTATAGAAAGTAGCTGTAAACAAGGCACGAGTCAGTGAAAAAGTGTGCTGCAGTGCAGACACAAACTCAAGTGCCATGCAATTCAAGGATATTTCCATTTTGTTATCTAAATCAAACATATAAAAATCATAGCCAATTCAAACTACATTTTTTCATTTTGGGATTGGTACATTAACAAAGCTTTGCAGTTTCTAAGGACTTCATACAGATCTCACACTGTGAATTAAAATACCATAGCACCATTGCTGATTACCATTATATTTTGACTGTGTCCATCTTTTATTGCCTTTTCCATATTACCTGGTTACATCAAAAGATCTGCTTCATTTACTTTAATCAAAAGTTCCCCGCAAATATCTCTAGTTAGTATTTAGTCTAAAAGAAGCACCTTGTCAAAATCTCCAGTGATTCCACTAAACACAGCTCACCCAGCTGAAACGCAAATAACTGCAAAACCACAAAATTGGTATAATATATCACAGAGAATGGGCTTTCTCCTTAATATTCCCAGCTTCATTAATTAAGAGAGCCTTATCCAAGTGTGTAGAAGTCTTCAGTGAGTTTTGGAGTATCGCCATGTCAATGGTTCTCAGGTCAGCTGCATCACTGTGCACATCGAATTATTTACCTGGAAGGCGCAAAGCAGTTCAATACAAGGAATGAGCTGTTTAAAAGTTTTCTGCAATGCTTGGATTGAAATTTCTGACTATAAACTCAAGTTAATTGTGGCTAAAGTCTTCTGAATTGTTTTCTTCACATTTTTATAATAAAGGAGGTTGGATGGCCAGTTCAGGTTTTTGCACCATAACCAAAAGAAGAATCTGCAAAGTGTGTATTTGTTTTGTTTCTACATAGCCTTTACCACCACCAAATAAATGTGGTGATGAACGATGTACGTGATGATGAACATCCGGGTTCGAGCTTGGAGATATTCTGTTTTAAGCACATGCACATGATCCAGCAATATCAAAAGGGGCCACAATCCTTTCAAATCCCATAAACTAAAAAAAAGTGAAATGGAAATGTGAATGGAAGATTCAGGGGAAAAATAAAAATCATTAAGGAATCTTGCCACTGAGACAGCTAATGTTGTGATGTTAATCAGTCCCTTTCAACTCTTGCTCTAGCATGCTGTTAGCAGATGCAGTAATACTGGACATGCTTTGTTTAAGATGCAGCCCCCTGACTGCTTTTCTTACACTCGGATACGATCCTGACAGGAGCAGCGATGTTTCCAGCACAGCTGGTGTTGTGCAGGTCAGCAATATATCAGATTTCTGCGTGTTAGTTACAACCTATTCAGTCAGTCTCCTCTGCATTGCTGCTGTGTGCAAAATTAATCTTAATTTCCCATCTAGGGCTGTAATTTAATGTTGCTGATTACATTAAGGAGCTGTCCTTCACAGTTAATGACAGATACAAATACATCTCAGATAAATATTAAAAAAACTTTCAAGTAGCTTAAAGTCCAGGGAAACTCTTTTAAAAAATAGATTTTTTTTCCAGAAAACAGTCACTTCAGAGGACAAGTAGCTAAAAGGCCACATTTTTAGTGGCATTTACCTAACTAAAGATGCAGTCAGATTTTAGGGTAGGAACCTGTTAAGATCTTCCAGAGTATCTAAATTTGCATCTTTATTCAGGTAAGCACTTGTAGAATTTTCTCCTCCGTCATGTTTGAAAACGTAATTTCAGCTCCTCATTCGCTCAGGCTTTCTGAAACAGGTACTTGCCGTGAAGAACATTTGTAAAGCAGTTTAAAAGGCAGTTACATGAAATAAAATGCATAATGCTATAACAAGTACTCTGAGATTGTTATTTAAGCTGAAAACACTTTCGGCATTAAAATTTTACAAATAGTTTCAAATTTCTGTATGTCTAAGATGAAGGGTGCCTTATTAGGATTTTTATGTTCATCACTAGAGCAAGTGAGGGTCCCTGATCGTTGTGTGAGCATAGTGATTAATACATTTTGCTCCAACTAACGACTACTTTGCACTTATTGTTTCAGCCTACAGCCTCCCCTCCTGTCTATCTGAAATTCTCATGCCAGAAGCAGAGAATGCAAAAAGAGCATGGGAATAATCTCATCAATGACCATATCTTCTCCAAAGTCCAACAATTTTCTCCAGTGGGTAGCAGAAAATACACAAGAGGCAGAGATTTGTGGGGAGGGCATTAAAACACATTACACGAGGAGCAGCGCTGTCCATTTTCATCATCCTTCACTCACACTATGCTCACTTAACTTGCTAAAAATTATACTCTAGAAATAACTGCGGACAGAAGCGGAGCACTGCAAGCAAACCTCTGCTTCACGTTTCTCAGCTGGTGTCATGCTTATTACTCCAAGATCATGACCTTTGCAGGTGACTCCTTGCTTCTAACATCACGTTTAGAGCCTTCTGCTCAGCTTGCCAGAGTTCATCCCAAATGCTCTCCAAAACTCATTCTTGGCAGTTTTCATTAAGACGTACATGAACTAGATGAAACTGAAAGACTGAAAACACATCTTTTTTCTGAAATAGGGCAGAGTTTGTACTGCAGAAGGTATCAAGTCTCAGGATTAAAACGTGACTTAGAAGAGACCACATTCTTCATTACCAAAAGGTAAAGAGAGGTCTTGTTGATAAATTGAAGGGCACCTTGATATGGGTTTGGTTTTTTAATTTTAATCTACAAGTCCCTTGTCCTCCTAAAAAAGGATGTAGAACTGGTTTTGCATGTTAAAAGGTGCTAACAGCACCTTCACATTGCTGTATTCTTTCCAAATTAGCTAAAATTTCACTTATGCAATTGAATCACCCACTGTAAGATGTTAATCTCAGTTTCCTTTCTTCTGTTAAAAGCCAATGAAGAGTTTCACCTTCTTTCCCTCTGAGGAGGGCTGTCCTGCCATACATCCAGCTTCTCCTCCAATCTCACTGAAGGCTTCTGAAATTGAAGTCACACTAGCCAAGAACTGCATGACCAGCTTTATTCAGAGGAATAATGCAACGGGAGTGGTGCCACCATCATCTTCCCAACAGCCTGCTCCAAGGTAGTTACAGAGATGATCGCGTTGTTACCTCATCCGGGTCAATGGGAACTAGGACAATGGCAAGAACATAGGTTTGTGCAGAGACATTTCAAAGTGACAGCAAGCTAACAACTGCAAAAACATGTGCTGTAGGTAGGAGTCCAAGAAACAGGGCAACAAACTGCAGGCAATTTAAGCCATGGGGAAAAAAGGAGATGGTATGCAAAATTTTACCTTCTTAGCAGTTCTTAAGAAGTAAGAAAACAAATCAAAGGGTAATGTATCAAGTCTTGGAGAATGATAAGGTGTCTATACCAAATATGTAAATAATCTTAGAAAAATGCAAAGTTTGTGTTAAAAAAACCCCACAACACCAAAGTATTGAATTTAAATAAATTGTTGATGTTTATATTCAATAACAGAACTTGAAGGCAAATTTGGAACCTCATTTTGAAACTGGAACTCATTGAAGAATAATTTTTAAATGCCTAATCTTGATCATCTTTAATACTATATATTAATTACAGATGGATTAATAGAGTAATTATTTTATAATTAAAATCATTTTTAGGGAGCTATAGTGAAAGATTATATAAATAACTTTATCAAATGCAATAAGAAAATAACTGAAAAAAACAGTTCAATAGATAATGATGCACTTGATAGACAGAATAAGGGGTTATTTTTGGAGATTTGACTACTTCATTTAAATATCACCTTTTGAGGAGTGGAGTGCAGAAAGAAAGAGTTCAATTTAAAATTTTCATTTTTTTAATAGAAAGCCAACTTATCTCAAAATCATCACATTCAATGGCTGAAATAAATAGTTGCATAAGTGAATGGGAGTCTAATTATGTACCATGGGTAGTAAATGTCATGTTATGTTTCAATGATTTTATGGATGAGAAGCTCATTTGTGTGCTATTTCCAATATAAGTTTTATGACTAACACTAATAAATAAGAGAAAATATGTTCTGATTTTTAACAAAATACAGTTTCTTATCACAGCAGTTTATCTCAGTTAAAACAGTATCTTATATCTAGGGACAAGGCTAGGGCAAAGCTTAAAAAGCAAGTTAAGAAGTTATATTAATTCTGCTCACCATTGCATAAATACGTACTGTATTTTTTACTTGCTTACCGCCACTATAATTTCTTCCCATAAAGTTAATTGGCAATAAACTTTCTATGATGATAGTAAGATTAACATAAGAAAAAAAAATTAAAAAAAAGCAAAAAGCTCCCAATGATTTTCCTGTTCTTTTGTAGGAGTCACCTTTCCCTAGCAGTCAACAAACCGCTATTACCATACCACAGATCACAGCATGACATCTCCCTTTTAATTTCCTTTTTCTTCTTATGAAGAAAGTTTTTGCCCTTTCCCTTAACTCCAAGTCAGCCTCTTAAGTTGTATAAATCAATACAGTAACATTAGCTTTGACAGAGCTAAGCCAGTTCACAACAATTGATGATATAACCTCTTGTCTGTACACCCAATTAAATATTAATTAAAAACAAGCAAACAAAAAAACTATCTTGCCAATAGAGGATTTGAAAACCTATCTGGCTTTATACTATTTCCGCTGACAATCAGGGCATTGCAGCTGAAGGTCTGGAGCTCACAAAGAGTGAACTGTGGTAGAGGAAGGGAGTGATCTAAAATCTCTGTGCAAAAAGCTTTCAAAATATTCTTCTACTCAGAGGTGTAAGTCCTACCAGGACGTATCTATGACTATAAAGCCTGTAGCACAGCACTGCCTTGTTATTGAAGTCACACTTCTTTCCTGATTTATACCAGTCCATGGGGGATGTGGATTTATCATTTTTTGTAATGGTGATGGACTTCCAAGCACATAATCCATCTCTGGAGAGAAAGCCAAGACCAGAATGAATTTTACATTGCCTGTGGTTTTTTCAAGATCTAGACATTCAAGGTGTATTTCTGTAGGGTTAAAACATGGAGGAGAAAGGTTCTGTAAACCAGAGTGAACCAGGCCAGGCACTGACAGAGGGATAAAGTTACCCCATAATTCAGCTCAAGGGCAGGTCTCAAATCAGCCTTTTAAAAGCAGAATCTCCTTAAAAGGGAAAAAATGGGGTGGAGGATGCTTTTTCAAAAGATTATAAAAATCCTCTTTCCTAACTGCTTGTTAACTCTATAGACCTGAGTGGATGTCAGCCCATAACCACGGTAGGAGCTAATGAGCTTAATGGCCCAGCTAAATTCATCAAAATTATTTGCAGTACACCACAAGAGCAGGTAATTTAGAGCAGGAAGTCTTGAATACCATCAGTTATACGCATCATAAATCCACAGATGATGGATGACTCCTTCCTTCTGCTGATAAAGGGAACTGCCACTGTTTTCTATATGCTCAAAGTTAAAATCAATGGTTTACCTGTTAAAATATCTGTTTGCAAGCTTCTCCAGGACAGATTCAGAAGTCATTTATTTGCCTGGCTGCAAAGATAGAGGAAAGTGAACAGCCTAAGATCGCACCAGCCAATTTTCAATTTGAACCATCTATAATTAAGAGAAAAACATGTGAAAGACAATTTGTTAGAAGATAGGTATCTTCAGATTAAAAGTAGCAAAAAGACTTAAATTTTTAAATTTTCTTTATTTCAAATTAACTATTGCATAATCTGGATTTTTGCATATATTTCATTACTGATTAGTACAACTGATCATTAAGCATAGAGCTGCTTAAGTATAGGGCTTGGGTCTAGCTTTGATAACACCCTCAGGTGAACTTTCCCACTTGTACCCAAAAACTGCTGATAAAGTTTTCCACTTAAAATAGATTTGCAGACATACCTAGGGATCAATCGTGTCTTTATTCAGGTATGGAGATAAAGAAGGACACAGAACTGGGCTATCTGAAGACGCGAATGAGGAAGGAGGTTTCTTTCTCCGTAGTTTATCTTAATGCTACGACTGCTAACATTTTCCTTCTTTACTGTGTTTATTCTCAACTTCATATTCAAGTGTGGAAATACATTTTTCACAGGTTTTATTCCTGTCATTCCTAGAAGATGGTAGGCACAGCTGCCTTGAACAACAGATGGTAAAGGACATACTATTGCACTGGTGGAAAGCGGAATGTCTTCCTTTTTTTCTTCTTCTTAAAAGGAGATTTCATTCAGGATCAACAAACCCTTTCTTATGCAGAACCCACAGACATTTGGCTTCTTTTCCTCTGGAATTAATGATTCTGTTTAACCATAGTGCTGAGAAGCTTTTCCCCTCTTCAATATCCATCATCTGCCAGGAAAATAATCTTCCCAACATTGCTAATTCACAAGTGATTGCATAATTCAAATATCCTTCACAGATACCTTAAGGATAAAGATGTGAATAAGATGGATATCCCAGTACATGTCAGAAAGCAATTAGACAAATGGGAGTTCATTTGAATGTATTTTGTATCTTCTCTGTTACAATGATACCGTGAAAATGTCAAAATACAAAAATGAAATTCTGGGTGCCTAGAGCAACAGAGGATAAAGCTGAAATCTGAGCCATGAGTATAAAGAGTGGACAAGAAACAACTTGAATCAATCAGCAAATAGTTAAAATTAGTAAGGAATTACTCTTTGTAGAGAAAAGAGACTTAGAAGGAATGACCATTAAACACTTGTATTTTTAGTGAACAAAGGTAGGACCATTTTAATTTTTTTGAAGAAGGTCAGAAAATATATATATGAAATGTATTTGTCTGTCTCAGGAATTTAGGGCTGCAATGTTCCAGATTACATGTAGAAAGGAAATATGGTTCCCAGAGGACAAGCAAAAAATTACTAAGCATTAATAAAACTCATGATAGTTCTCTGAAGGTTGTTAGCATTATTCCCATTTCCAATGCCATGACGCGTATCAAATCTTGTTTATTACGATTACTTGGTTTTGCGCAGTCACAGTGAGACAATTTGTTTTTATGCTGTTCCATGGAGTATAGAGGACACTGCAACTGCGGTACAGGTGGCACACCTAAGTGCTTCAGGATCTCCGAACATCTGCCTCTCATTGACATGAAGATAGAAAGACATTCCTTGATTTCAAACAAATTATCTATAGTCCATTAGTTTTATCACTTAAACTTTCTTTTTGAAAGGAGGGTTATGGCAAAGTAAGAGTTTCATGGGAAACTAATTATAGAAGTTTATAAGAAGAAATGAGCAGGATGTTCCTCCTTTGAAAAAAACCCAAGTTAAGGAGATTGGCTGACCTAAATACTCCCATTTTCTATAAACTGCCCATTACTGGAAACTATTTACCAGGTTTACCAACAATTCTGGTCCCCTGGGACTTGCAGAAAGTTGGCCTCAATCTGTTCCTAGCAACGAGAACAAAGCACATTTCGGGTTACAAAGAAAGCTTTAAAAATCCTATTTTGTAGAAATAAGTCTTTCCTTTCTTGACTGTTGCTTTTATTCTGAAATTTCAAGGCTACAAAGAGAAAGAGAAGATGTACAGCCCTGACAGATCAATACAGACCTCAGCCCAAGCATCCACACCAGTCTCAGGACTCCTCCCCTCTGCTTAATCCTGGCATCACTGGAACTAACGAAGCGTGTCCATGGTATGCTTCACGAGAATATGAGATTCTCGTGTTAGGAGATACATGATATGAAACATATTATATGTCTCATATGTCTCATGATATGAGACAAGAAAACAGTTTTCTGCCAGGTTGCGGTACCCCATGCAGACATTCACCTCTCGGTCTGGGAGTAAGCAATTTTCACCCCCTCAGAGCACTTTATTATGGAAGTTTTTAAAACACCTCCTTAATCACAGCACGTAGTTCAGTCCTGTCTTTTTAAACACTGGTGCCTCAGAGTTATTTTCCACTGTTGATTACGTATTCTGTGCAAGTAGCATATAAAGCTCCAAGCTCATCATTGCCAGTAAAAGTCTCATGCATGTAAACAAGGACTGAACTTCCTATTATTTAAGAACAGAGCTCAAGTCTCTTTTTTGATCAAAGCTCGTGCTGCTCTCACAATTTTTGAAGGTTAACACAAGTCTGTTCTTAAAAAAAAGGTGACACACAAAATCAAATGCGGAATGCAGTCTGGTCTCCAAATCAGCAATTTAATTTAGTTGTTTTTTGTAAATGTCCTACTCACGCCATGATGGACAATAATGTCCTTGCATAATAAACAGAAGGTCATTTAAAAAGGAAAATACCGAAGTGAAAAAGAAAATTACAAAAAACAAACCAAACCTTTAAAACCACCACATTTATTCTGCTGTTACTACCTCCCTCCTTTCATTCAAGCTGAAACCCACCTAAGGTTCACATAGATCATTAAAACTTGAGATTTGCTCATAAGAAAATCATGGATAATACACAATGCGGAAAGAACAAATCCAGCTGTACTTGACCCTCTCCAGCAGCTCATCCATGTCAGCTGCGGACTTGAGGCAGCTGTTCCTAGGAGCAGTTTATGAGTTTCTTCCATGTCCCCTTTTTGTCACTAGATGTCCAGTGAAACCGTCATCAAATTCTCAAAAGCGATTTCCACTGCTTAAGAGCACTCTAGCACTTGCTCAAACCGCAGGTACGAGGAGCCGAGGTTCTGTATTTAGCTACAGACCTGTAGCCCAGACAACTCCCACTTCCATGTCATGCAGATGTGCCTCAGCTGCCTTCCAGCGGAGCACCTAAGGGTGGTCATGGCATGTCCGTACGACAAAAAGATCTTACAGCAGTCAAAGTGTACCTAGTCCTCCGTGGATAATGTTCCCCAAGTTCTTTACACACATAAAATGAAGCTTCAAAACAGGCCTGTAGTGTTCGAGGTGAAGATTTTGTGGAGGTCTGACAGTGGACCATGTTTCTTCCCTTCACCCATCAGCACCGCGGTACTAGAAGACATGGGATGGACCAAACACAGAGGAAGATAAATTGTGGTGTGGTCTCCTCTATCTTTGCCATTGAGGCCACATCCAGACCTGAGTTAAAAATTATTACCCCAGTTTTAAAGAGTGGAAAGTGAAAAATATTTAGCACCCCAGAAGGCATATCACAAGCAAGGATGGAAGAAACTAGCCCCAAATTACCTACACAAAAACACGCTGCGGCAGATGCAGAAAGAGAACTGCAAATTTCTGACTCTTGAAATGGATCTAACATGTATTTCATTTAGGAGTGTTTTTTTTCACTAGCACTTGGAGATTGGATCAGCCTTTCTGAAGCTTTAAATATGGAAAGACAGACAGATTCTTTCTATTATTTCCAAATTCAGTAACTAAGACCAGCTATATAAAAATCTTGAATTTCAGCTGTAGTCAGATTTTTCTCCTGTCTGTAAACAGTATTCCAGCAGCAGAAGTGAAAATACCCAAATGCATTATTTAGGAATATAATAAGAAATGGTTGTTTAAATTTAAAGATCAAATTATGTTGCCTATATATGAAGCAAAGAAAGCTACTTATTTATACAGCATGTGTCTAAACTGACATTTTCAAAACATCTTTCAAGAACAAAGATACCCTTGTGATACACAATTTAAATTATAAATTGAAGCCAAGATAAAGCACTATTATTGTTTTAATAAATATTTTACAATTTCCATAGCAGTTCTCAGCACCTTACAGCTGTCTCAAACTTGTAAGTACTTAAGTATTGCAGCACTGGCTTTCTAGCGAGTATATTCACAATGTATGTGGCTGTAGGGTTAAAAGAAAAAAAAATCACCTACATCTTTTCAAAATTAATCTGACTGAGCTTATGAGAAATTATTCAGTCATCAAGGTTAAAAGTAGATGTGTTCAACTGAGCTGAAAGCAAACTTCCCAGTGTAGTATTAATTATAGCAGGCATGTGAACTGCTAATAAAAACTATTTTTTTGTAATCTTTGTTCTAAAATATCTTCATGCCATAATTAGGAGTCTACTCTGCAACTGTAGGAGCAGAGACATTCCTTTGTCCCCGTAGAGCTACTGACAGCTCCTTTACCAGGTTCTTTCTTACTGGCAAATAGGGCAGGAGGAAAAGTATATCTAAATTAAAATACTTGCTGAGGGAATGGAAAGAGAAAAAGATCTGATTTTGTTTCCTGAGTGACTACCCAGAGCCAGGAAGGCTGACAAACCTTATACAAAGTTTAAGCACCTTAGTGGTTGCCATTACCTATGTGAACTGAAACGTAGCTCAACAGCCAGTTTCCCACAGCGGTAGCTTATCTTATGGTTAAGGGCAACTGTAAGCGCTTCTCTGAATATGAACATACTTAAGTGTATCCTTAAATGTTAGACACATGCTTAAGTGATTGATTAGACCTAAAGAAGGGAAGACTGAAAAAACCATAAATGATCCAGTAAAAGCATCAAAATTGCAGCTAAACCATTCATCATATGATACAGGAACTTGGATATTCTTAAAAGACCTGTTACAAATGATGGTGCGCTTCTTCCACACGATGCAGTAAGTAGCTGTCAGAAACCCTCATCCAGAAACCCATGAATTTCACTGACTTCAAGGGAGCTGTATCATTGCACATGACAATTGGGCAATTGCGAACAATTTGAGGCAGATACCTGCCCTCAACCCCGATCCTCTCTCCATCAGTGGAAACTTTTCATACTAATATCTTGGGACATGATGATGATCTTTTTGTTCTCTCTTTGTTCAGCGACAAGCACGATGCTCTGTGATTTGTGATTTCAGAGGGACCCGAGTGCTCCATTTCCCTACAAAACCACAGAAATTTTCTCAAGCAATCTAAGACCTTCTAGCTCTCAGATCAGTTTATTATCCCCTCATACAGAAGACATTAAAAATCTAACATTTTAAATTGCAGCCTAATTAAAACGATACATATTTCAAGACTGTTTGTGACATTTTGTGCAAAACCACTTATATTGTAAAACATCATGTTAGAAAGATTCTTTATGGATGTTGATGGCTATTTTAATAAAGCATGTAATTTAATGAAGCATTTACTCTCTTTTTCATGAAAGACTAATTGAAATGTTAATTCAAATTGGATTGGACAGATCCAAAACCTGACTAATTGAATGTAAACAAAAGACGATGAGGAGTAGTAGTATGCCAAGTTGACATCTTCTGCAGTAACAGAGGAATTGTGGTTATCATCCCTATCTTTAATATTTTCCTAAATGATCTGGAAGAGTGAGAAGTAAACATATTAAGAAAACTGGCAAATTATTCTGTATTGGGAAACATGGTTAACACCAGAAAGCAAACAGAGTAGAAAAATGGGCAGGGGAAAAAAAAAAAAAAGACCTAATTTGGACACATCTGATGTTGTGATAACATTTTGACTAATACAAATGGTGAAAAATAATCCAAAGCATATACCCTTTGAATAAAGGAGAAACTAGGGAAGAAACAATCAGCTGGCAGTGATGGAGACCCAATTAGAGATAGCTGGAAAAGCATGGTTGCGCGTACGTATGGTAGAATAGCACGTCCACACAGGAACCGCACTCCTGCTCAGTAGAGGAATTACTTCAGCAGGAATACTTTTCTCCAAGAAGCCCTCTGGAGCCAACGTCCAGGAGCAGTCTGGAGGAATTGCAGTCAATGAGAAAATGGGAGCACGTGGAACATGGGTCAGATGAAATGTTTGCATGGGTAAAGGTAATCATACGCTTAAATGCCTTGTTAAAAGGGGCCTCAAGAACCAAAAATATATGCAGCCAGGGTGAAAAGAGATAAGAACTAGTTTACAGCAGCCTACATTTTTTTTTTTTTAACATTAGACAACAGCTGAACTTCCCTTAGTCCTTTATTCCAATGCAAGGTGGGTACTATTACAAAATGCTATTACAAAAATGGACTGAAGTGATCATGAAATACATGATCTGGATCTCTGAAAGGAAAATGAGTGATTCAACATGGTGAGCTGAACCGTAGTATTATTGGATAAAGAGAAAAAAATTGAGAAGAAAATAAGGGACTGAACACCTATAAAACTTGCATGAAAGTCTTCTCAAGAAATGCTGGAAGCTTAAAGAAGGATTAAAGAGGTGCTAGGAAGTGGTTAGTCCTTTTGATTAGAGTTGGGCTAGTTTACATAATAAATCTGCCTTCCATCTATAAATTATGACTCCATATTAAATAATTTGATGCAGGAAATTCAAACATCTTCCCCTATTTTTCTGTATATAGCTGGCATCTCAGTCAACAAATGTAATTGCATATTTTAAAGAACAATGTAAATCACTCTCTTCTCTGACTGTAGTTTTCAGCAAAAGTATCATTTTATGCTTCTGATTTTTGAAGCTGACATGTTATTAGCATCATACATTATGTCTAAAACAATTGGAGGAAATAGAATTGATAAAACAGAAATAGAAAGTGTCCAGAAATGAAGAAGTAAAACAATAACATACTCTGAAACATTCATCAAAGCATATTAGCAATAAATTTTAATCAACAGTATGTCACTTCCCATTGAGGGAAAACAGAGATGCTATGCTATTCCCACTTACTGACATAATATAACCAGCTTTACAGAAAAATTGGTTATCAGTTGAACTTTCAACTTAAATCAGAAGAAAGTAGCAGGATAAAATAAAATTGAAATGGGGAAAATCAATGCAGATGAGTGTGGAAGAGCGTGTATGTGCAAGCTAATTGCTCAAAGAAGGTATAGCTGCAAAAGGTGTATTAAAGTCCTGAAATGAAAGTCCACCCCTATCAAGCCAATGGAAGTTTCTCCAGCAGCTTAAGGCACATGGTCTGCCCCTGAGGGATTTGTGAGGAGCCAGGTATACAGCCCAGCGTGCAGTACCTATCTAATTTGCCTTTGCAAGGCGTACTGCAAATGTGCACATGCAGTGAACCACGAGAAGTGAAACATCCTGAAGACATATCCAAGTCAGCATTAACCTTCCCGCTTTGGGTACCTACTGCTGAACTTAGCCCATAGCTTAAAAACCCATCCCAAAAGAAGAGAGCCCTGTGATGCCACGACTACAGGATCATTCGCATCCAGACTCC
This sequence comes from Pelecanoides urinatrix, assembly GCA_013400755.1. Taxonomy (NCBI): domain Eukaryota; kingdom Metazoa; phylum Chordata; class Aves; order Procellariiformes; family Procellariidae; genus Pelecanoides; species Pelecanoides urinatrix. The sequence continues at coordinate 160,390 of VZTQ01013168.1, forward strand.
CCAGCTGAAAGCCGCCACTGACTTCTACCAGCTCAGGATCTGCCTCCTCAAATCACCCTTTATTATTCCAGTGATATAGGAAATCTATTGGAATAATGTTCAAAATAAAATTAATGATCTTCTTTCTCGGCCTTGGGGAGAGAATTCCACTTTCAGCGTATCAATCAAGAGCCAGATCTCCTGCCCACACAGTGCGGTCTTAGACAGTAATGTGTCTAACAATTAATAATTGCAACATGAAGAAATTACCAGCAATACCAGTATTAAACTCACTTGCAAACTAAGGTTACAAAAATGATCCTATAACAAGAATATAAATTCATCTGCAAAATGCTGTTGGCCTATAATACCATTTTGCATGTTGGAGTACTGCCACTTAGACTTGGCAGAAGACTAGCTACATGCTAGCACAGTGAAGCAAAGGGTGGTCTGCCCTTTCCCACCTAAATCTAAGATTTTAGGGATGATAACTGAATGGAACAGATATTGCCATCACGGTCTCCATATTCTCAGCAGAAACAAATAATTTTTCACAACTCCATTTTCTGCCATTTGAGGAACTGAAATATTTAATTTTAAAATTGGATGAGTTTTGACTCCTACAACGTGACTTTGAGAGTCAAAGTATCTGGATGCAAGACATTTAGACCGAGGAGAAATGCTCATTATCCTTCACGTTACCATTCCTATGAAACACTAGGCAGTCTGTCAGTAAAGCGTGTTCTGCCATAATCTATGACTACGTGTAGAGAAGGTTTTGAATTATATCTATACAGCCAAGCCAAATATCATGTAAGATCAAATATTCACATTTTTAAATCCATTCTCTTTTTGAACGGTGCATTTCTAGTATTCACACAAGCAAACATTCACATTTCTACTCAAAAACATATAGCCCAAACTAATTACTTGATTAAAATTATACGCTCACAAGTACAAAACAATTTATATGGTCTAGTACCTGATGTTCATTTAACAGCTTTGCTTTGTTATCTATCCTCTAAGTGATAATGCTTTACCAATTAAAAGAAATTACCTGTCTGCTTTGGATGATGTTAGAGTCTCAACATTAAAACCCAGAAACCTGATGGAGAGTGACACTTTTTTTTTTTGCTGAAAGAGTTAGAACATCTTTTCCTTTGTCAGACTTCATCATATACTGTTAGCATTCTTCCCTCTATCTGTTTGACCATATAGCTATAATCTTTAATTAATGAAAGAAGTTAAAAGAAAAGTTAATAATAGCATTCTGAAACTATTAATTAGAAACTGAAGTATCCCTCCTTGGATTGAATGGCTCACTATATTTCTAAAGGCAAATAATGATACTGAGATCCAAAGTAATCCATCCTCAATGACTACCACTCCTTGTCATTTGATTGCCTCGATACAGCAGATAAATTCAAATGGCTTCAGTCCAATTTGAGGCATATGAGTGTGAAGAACACAGTAATAATAAAACCAATTGACTTAAACTGGCTCTGCATGTGGAAGTGACTACAAGCCATATCTCTTCTTCTGCTGTTAATACAGGCAAGTAGATTACAATTTTGCATTGAGGCCTGTAATTATAAAAGAATTAAAAATAATCTACAGATACCTAGAAATAGAGTTTAATATCAGGACTAGGCATACAAATGCCAAATACTTATGCTATAAACTGATTAGCCACGGACTTCCCTGAAAGGCAATTTAAATCAATGAGAGCACACTCAGGGGTACAAAGGACCCTTCAAACATCCTTACCTTCACGTTCATTAAATAACTTCATCTTTCTAAACAAGCTGGCACAATTTGCTCTTCCACTGAAAAATATATCTAAAAAATATAACTGAAATGAATGTAAACCAAAACCAAGGACAAATGGCAGAGAGGACATGAAAATGCAGGTATTTGCCAGCAAGCAAAACAAAAAGAGCGGTGCGAAATGATGCAAAGCAAAAGCAGGCAAAACAACTTATTAACAGAATTGCCCCAAAACAAAGGTTAATGAACAGTGAAAAGCTTTTATCTTCACCCTATGTTGAAATCAACTTTAAAACACCTCTTGCAAAAGACGGGACTGCAGCTGTGGCAATCCCACTCCACATTAAAACATCTCTTTTTGAAATTCTTTGCTCCCCAAGGTAACTGATCCCCAGAGAGGCAATCGCAAATTATGGCTAAAGTAAAAGTCAATGGATTTGAAAGGGACATTCTCTTTTCATCAGGATAAATCAAAGATATAGTCTCAAAGGAAAAAAATCTCTGACCCACTGCGTATGAAAAGGCTTCGTGCATATTCAAGCATATGCTGCATCACAGGTTACACCGTCCTGGTCCTGCCAGCTCTTCCCTACGTGCTTGTTACGTGTGTTTGGAACAGCCACGATTCCTGCTGTATTTCAATCGTAGACCCATGACTCAAAGCTAAACAAAAAATCATCAGAAATTATCCCTACAGCTTCTCAGCTGAGGATGCTTTAGCTTCAGTTAAGGCTTTTGGCATCAAAATAAGAGTTATTGTGTTTGCAGAGGCGTAAGCCCATCTTGTGGTTCCACAGACATTCACTGAGATATGGGTTCAGACCACTTTGTCGATACCAGCTATTCCAGGTTCAAACCTATAAATAAAACTCAGGAAAGAGTTTCCTCTAGATCCACTGTAGGGAAACTGTATGGAAACCCTGGGGCACAGAAAGTCAATATTACCCCACTTTAAACCTTGCATACTTTTAAAGTCTATATTGTTGGGGTATTAGCTCTAAGCCTCTAGAAAGCAATTTGAATTTCAAAACCCTAATGAGGTTTCATGGTATTAGCTTCAGTACCCTAGTGTAAATTTTATCTCAGATATACTTATTCTCCTTCTCCACATCCCTGCAGTTGTAGTTGAACACAGGATTTCCATTCACTCTTGGTCATAATCTACCATGAATCACTCTTTCCTATCATAGTCCCTCTGCTGCATTCCACTTTCAGAAGGCTGCAAATTAATTTGGGATTAAAGCTATTATAAAATCCAGTATTGCTGCATAAACCCCCAACCTGCTGAATAGACAGCAGGTTTGTAAATTATTAATCATCATTTTCAGTATCCTGGGAGCAGGAAACAAGGTCATTTTATGGGCAGAAGGTAAGAGTCCCTATTTATTCTCCTTTAATTTTTCCTCCCATTAGCTAAGCTCTCCTATTGAAAGCCTAAAACAATTTTTTTACCCCTTCAGGTGCTCCAGTATATCACCATCCTGGTGTGAAAACTTCTACCAAACCTGATAAATTATTTTATTCGGTGCTCTTGCCTTTTTTCCTACGCAGGCTGAGTGCTGAAAGGAGTTTGGACAGCACGTCCAATTTCGGCACTGCAGAGAAGCGCTCTTTACCAGGAGGAGAGGAGAAAGGTCAGATGCCACGATGAAACTCTGCGCACCTCTCCACTGGGTCAGCTTGAGCTGCCCTCCTTATCTCCACAAACCTCTTTTAAAATCTCTTTTTGCTTCTTTCATCAGCCAAAATGGGTAGAGAGCAAATGGCTCCCCAGATGTCACAGGCAGTGAGACTTGCCATGGTTGTCTGGCCTGGAAAGGTCAACCCCCTTCACCCCAGAAAGGCATCAGGTGCCCAGATGAGTTGACCCAAGGACACACCAAGTTAATTCTTCCATTTATTAGCCTCATAAATATGTCTGAATACCGCCACTCCTTGCATGTTAACAGTTTGTATGCATTACTGCCCAAGGGAATTTAATGAGCTCTCCATTAAGCCCCAAATTTCCTTAACTTTTGTGCTGGGACAACCACCACACTTGCCACAGTTCCCATAGCTGTTTTAACATTAAACCTTTGACCTGTGTCTGTTTTCATTGACATCAATAAAACCCTGCCCAACTAATTCAGTGAAATTTCAGGGGAATGACTCTCTCAAGAGAGTTCGGTTACTTGTTAAACTTGATCTCTGCCCCTCATTAGTCCGTATGCATTTTTATTTAAAAACCAGATAACCATATCAGACATACAGAGATAAGGAACAAATCCCATCAAACTTCCAAATAAACTCTGAAGGGAAGAAAATAAACTAAGGTAACCTTTCAAATGAGCACTGCTTAATTAAGTTACCCAAAAAAACCCAAGATGCATAATATGGGAACCATGATGAACAACATCATCACTGCTCAAACTCAGCATGAATGAATCATGTCACTTGACGCAATTATACCAGACACTAACTAGAATGGCATCATACACAAAAAATATTAGTAATTTTTTTACTTATTAATTAGCGTTGCCTATTCCCCTTTCCCTTCCACTGTTGCCCAGTGTTAGCAGAGGGCTGCTTATTTCATAGAATCATAGAATAGTTTGGGTTGGAAGGCACCTTTAAAGGTCATCTAGTCCAACCCCCCTGCCGTGGGCAGGGACATCTTCAACTACATCGGGTTGCTCAGAGCCCCGTCCAGCCTGACCTTGAATGTTCCCAGGGATGGGGCATCTACCACCTCTCTGGGCAACCTGTGCCAGGGTTTCACCACCCTCATTGTGAAAAATTTCTTCCTTATATCTAGTCTAAATCTACCCTCTTTGAGTTTAAAACCATTCCTCCTTGTCCTATTGCAACAGGCCCTACTAAAAAGTCTGTCCCCATTTCCCTTCTAAACTCCCACCCTTACCCATGCTCCTTACCCAACAGCTCCAAAATTCCGTCTGATGAGTTTAATGCTATCTCTGTGCTCGTGGTGCAGTTCTTTCATCATTTTGTTACCCCAGGGACAATCAGAAAGCACTGACCTACAAATTCAGAGTGAATGTTAATCAATAGGCTCAAAACTGTCACAAAACAAAACGTGAAACTGCAGCCTGACCTATTCTGCTGCTTCCACGAGCCAAGATTAAATGAGCTATTAGAGCTTAGGAAGCGACAGCACTTTGGTGGTAGGAATTAACCCGTCGATCTCCAGAGTTCCCACAGAAACAACCTTACTGGGCTTACACAAAGAGCTATGCAACTCTCCAATCTTCCATTCAGGAGCTGAGCAAAAACATCATTAAAAAATTTAGAGTGAGAATAACACCAAATTTAATGTATTGTTGTCTTCTCCCCTGAAATTAAATATCCCAAGGGCAGAAAACGACAAGTAAAGTATTCTCTTTAAGTTCATACATAATATTTTGTGCTTCTTGTAAGGGAAAAAATGGAAATGAAGAGTTGGGAGCAGATTCCCAGGCCAGAAGGGGAAGGAAAAGGACATGCCAAAATTTTATCTGTTCTATGGAGGTAAAAAAAATAGGTTGAATGTCTTCCTCTGCCCAGGAATCCTGTCTCCTCTAAAAGCATGAACCCTTTGGCATAGTCTCAGATGCATTTGTATGCAAGGAGGCTACTGCTAACATTGCTTAACATTACAGAAATGAAGAAACATCTATTGCAGGAAGGAACTAGAATATGGGCAAGTATTCCTCCTCTAGGGAAGAAAATCAGCATTTCAGCTACATTTTTAGTACATCTTCAAGCCTTCAAAATGGAAATGTTCAATTTTTCACAGTTATGGAGCTGGGGTGAGGCATCCTCCAGTAGCTCAACCTCTTCCCATCTCGCCTGGGAGCACAACGGGACCTTTCTATCCTGTTCATAAACTGTGAGCAGGAACCTCACGAAGATGAAAAAGCTAATTAGAAAGTGTTATTGCCCTTTGCATTATTTTCACAGCTGACACATATATATTAAATGAGCTATTAGGGATTTAATTTACTCACAAAGAGAGTAATCTCACCTCTTTGTCAGAAAACTCACCAATCTTGCTGGAAGTCGTCTTTCCACTTGATTACAAATTTCCCATCAACTTCCCTGGGATCTGGAGTTCTTCTCTGCTTTTATGGAAACTGAAAATGATCATTACGAAGCAGAGCAAGATGGGATTTTGAGTGAATTACAGTGAGTGCCACATTTATTTTGATAGATGAAACATTAATCTATGCATAGTTTTAATGTAAAAACCCATAACTTTTGAGATAAATTTGGTAGGAAACAAATCTGGCAGGAAAAATGAGCTAATCCAAATATTACCACAGGGCTAATCTTCAGAAATGAATCTGCATATATGGCAGCAGGGCAGGCTGGGAAGACTGAGTACCTTAGAAAATGGTTCTGTAATATGCTGAAATTGGATATGAGGCAGAGGCTAGAAGAAAGAACACAAAATAACAGGTTTTAGATTTCAAATAACTCTGGGATTTGTGGCTGCAATAAGAGTAAATACTTTTTTTTTTCCTTCCAATCTAGGTAAGACCATCTGACCCCGGTCAGGCTGTAGATTTCCACTTAGATCCAATTCCAAATTGCAGACTCAAGGCAGGTCCCAACCTAGGGTTCAGTTTCACCCATTAGAAAGTTAAAGAAAATGTGCAAAAGAGAAACCACAGGTCATAATCAGATGTGTAAAAACCACATTATTCCATGCCCTTTGATCAAAATTTGGTGAGGCTCAGAGGTGAGCACTGAGAGAGAGAGAAAGAGAGATGTATAGAGAGAGATTTAGGATATCTCTGTGAAATGAAATCAAAGGAAATCAAGAACAATAAATACGCCTTATACACCTTTGTACTATATGTGAAAATTACCCTACTCCTGGGGATTTTTGGTGCAATAATTCAGGTTTATTCAGGTTTATTCTTTAACAGCATGTCATCAGAAGAAAATCTGTGATTTAATTTCTGTCTATGCCTGTGCAATTTACAGCTATTAACGCTGGAAACAGACTCCCAGATTTGTTTTCAAGGCAGATCACGTCCTGTCCAGGAGTTTGAAACTGCTAAGTCCAAATTTTGGTAAATCATAACCTCAGAGCAGGATGGATGCTGAGCCTGGGAAGAGCCCTTGCCTGTTCTTCATGCCAGCCAGGGCCCAAACATCTAGTGACTTCTTCAGGAATTTACTCGGACCTTCAAATACCTTATTTCCCATAGCAGAACTGAAGATGTCTAGGGAAGAAAGAAAAAAAGAAAGAACAAAGGAAGAAGAAAGAAAAAAAGACAGTAAAAAAATCATGCACCGTGAACTAAGAGTTGCTAATTTAGAAGTGATGGATTTGCTACATTTCTATCTCTCTGAAAGTTTTGCAGTCTTATTGTGTTCGAAGAGTCCAATTCTCTGTTGTTACTTACATGCAATAAAATACAACAAAGAGAGGGATTTTTTGTTGTTGTTAAACATAGAATTTAATTTTTTTTTTACTTTATTTTTCCCTTCTTATTACCACTGTCCACTCTCAGAGTGGCCCACAAGCTAAAAAAAAAAACCAATTACAGAAAGGACAGGTATACTCTTTAACATCTGTTCTTGCCCAAGTTGGAGATTTTATCTAAGACAAAGGCAAGATAAATTGTACCATCTTTCTTTTTCCATTTGAAAAAGGGTTTCTGCAGATCCCAGATTCTGCATTTGTTTGTAACTCTCCCTATTTCTCAAGAAATACCTTCCTCTGTATTTCCTTGGAATTGATTTTTCTCTTTTTTGTTCTTCAAAACACCTCTCCTTATACATTTTCTACAATAAATGGAGCTTAGCTTAAAATTTAGGTCATACATTTGAAACAAAGCCTTTCATATGAATTCCAAACTTTTTGAATAACATTCCTCAATATCTACCTCTATATATATAAAAATAGAGATGGAGGTCGGGGGGAACCTCTCTAACTGTCTACCCCAAGCTCTAAAAGCCTCCCTCATGCCAAAAGAGCAGCTCTTCAAACATTTTCTTGTCCTTTCCCTGCAAGTCTTTCATTTCTTTCCCTTAGTATATCACACAGTGATTAGAGAAGCTACAGCAATTGATGCCCTTCAGTGGTCTGTGTCTTCTCTGCACTTCCTAGATGGGCTCTCCTTCATGTCAGGGGGTTGTGTCGTGTTACGAACTAATAAGAGCATCGCCACTGGGAAGCCAGGCTCCCTGCCGGGAGTGATGGCTCCACACGTGTGTTGCTTTCATACATAGCTGAAAAAGTGTCTGCTAGGTTTGACCTCGCCTCTGCTGTGGCTTTTTTTTTCTCTCTTCATAGCCTCCTGTATTGCAAAAAATACATCTTCCCCTCCCATTCCTCCCATAGTGAGAAGCCAGGTGCTTTATTCCATTTTTTAAAATGCTGATTATAAGTATATTCTGGGAAAATTTTGCACGCTTGGCTGGCCAAGGGTTTCATTTGGCTCTGCATCCTTTGCCATTCATTGTTTGCTGCTTTGTTTATTTTTGACAAAATGCTGGTGCTGGATGATTCGAATGCCAGGGGCTAACTCCCACTCCATTTAGTTCAGCTGCTGCTCTGTTGATCCACGTTCCAGCTTCCACTTTAAACCTGCCTCCATGTGTTTCTCACTAGCCACCTCCTCCACACCCCTTTAGTTTTTGAGTCCTTTACTGGAACCCATGGTCCTCTTCCCATCTCAACCTATACATTGGAGCACCATGTTAGGAAAATTATCTTCTTCAGGAAAGCACTGGAGCATGTTTGATTTTACCATGAGAGTTCAGTTATTATTTTTTTTTACAGACTCTCTTGAACCATAGCCTCTCTTTAATCCACTTAGTTCTGTTATTGATGAGCTCCACTGCCCACAGGCTCAAGTCAGCAAACCATTTATGCATATTTAACTTCTATTGACTCCCATGGATTGCTTAGGATTAAGCACGTGCTTAGACACCTCTCTAAATTGGAGCCATGGCTTTTTTTTTTTTCTTCCACAGGGGCACAGCAGTAGAACTATGATCCTAATTCCTCCAAGTCTAAAGAGGAACGGACTGTTTTCCGATTAAACTACTTTGTCAGGTAGGTGAAGTCTTAAAAGATTCAATGACACCACTAACCAGTTTCACAAATACAAACCCAACATCATTGCTTTGCCCTACATTCCACAGATAATAACAAGACGTGATGTAATACTAAGAGAGACGCCATTTGAAATGGCCACAAAGCACAAATATGGAACCGTACTGTGGATAAGTCTTGTCCATTATTTTTTCCATTTGACATCATTTTTCTATACTTTGTTAGAGGCATCTATGTTAAATGTCTTTCTGAAACGATGTTTTTCAACTTCGTATAATTAATAAGAAGTTAGAATACTGATTGTTTTTGAGGTACAACATGACCTGTTACATTGTTTCTTTTTGATACTACTCCAAAATTAAATCTCTGGAATTAGAGCGACAAATGTTACTATCAAAGTTCTCTTGCAGAATAATAAGCTGATACCAGTAACCACCTTTCCTGCAAAGTGGAAAGATTTATTTCATGTAGGAATTTCACATTTACATGCAACTACTTTGAATTAAATGCTGATCACTTTATACCCATAAGCAAAACCTGCACGCTGGGATTGCAGAAAACAGGGCCCTTCAGGGAGACTCTTAAGCATGCATGTAAAGCAAAGCACATGAAAGAGCAGCTATGGCACTGTTATGGGAGTTCCCAGTTAAGTGAAAAATCGTCCAGCCCATATTGCCCAGACTGGAAAAAGCACGTAGGCACTTATTCAGTGCTAAGCATCTCAGTAACCTCAGTAAAACCCAGAGGAATTCTTATACTCTCCAAGATTTTTGCACAACAAAAAAAAATCCATGTCTAAAATGGATTATTTTCAGTAAATGGATCATATTAGAATGGGTGTCTTAGAAATTAGAAGGTTTATAGTGCTTCATGAACTTGTTCCCTCACTCCACAATTGTTCTTCATTATCCTTCAATTCCTGCTGTATTGACTAAAAACCATGCTTCCTGTAAAATGAGCGGTATTTCCACACTATTAGAAGCGCCCTGGAAATAGCAGTTCAGACTTTCTAAAACGTCTCCCATAAATGATCTGCTATACTAAAGTCATTGCACAGATAACTTGAGAAGGTTATTCTCTCGTCAGCGCCTAACATAATCACCTTAATGGGAAAGACAGTAGAAGAAGCAAGTAATGAGAGTTTTTATTCAACAGATTTGCACCTGAAGCAGGCAAGCTGGCTTTGAATGCAGTGTTACATAGCACTCAGCATTTCCAACTCCCGACTATAAATGATGTGCCAGGTTTTAATAGGAGAGTACTGATAGTCTGTAGCAGGGATTATTTACTTGTCCCTTGCCCATGATGAGAAAGTCAGGAGCTGCCCTTTATTTCAGCCCATATTTCATCTTCTGCTCTCTTTCAGCTTGCCTGAAGAAGATGAGTGAGAAGAGGAGCTGGTGTGCGGGGGGACCGCAGGAATGGTTCGACTTCAGAGAAAGGACGATAACGACAGCGGTTTCTCACCTTTGTGTCCTACGAGTTCAACGTTGCTGCAAGGAGGGAACCAGCACCGCAAAGGAGAGTGGCTTTTGCTGAACTGTGGCTTCTAACGTGCTGGGTTTACCCCTAGTCCTCATATATCATTTAACCAGGGGACTACACAAGGACAATTTGACTTAGCCAAACACTTTGACCTCTTATGTGGATACCTTCGTTTAGGCATATGAAATCTCCCCATTGTTCACACTGCTTTCTTCTTTCTGTCTCTGCTGTTTATACATTTTCTTCTCCTACATTATGAGCTGAAGGAAGACAGTCATTGAAATACTTTCTTCCTTAATATCACCTTCCTACTGCACGAGGTTGTGAAACTGCGGTCATAGCCGTGTCAACAAGCATACACTGAGGTGAACAGCATTTGCAGTTTTTCTGCTGCTTCTCTAGAAGGATATAAAGTTGTCATAGTTTAACCCCAGCCAGCAACTCAGCACCACCCAGCCGCTCGCTCACTCCCCCCCAGTGATGGGGGAGAGAGTCAGAAGAGCAAAAGTGAGAAAACTCGTGGGTTGAGATAAAGACAGTTTCATAGGGAAAGCAAAAGCTGTGCACGCAAGCAAAGCAAAAAGAGGAATTCATTCACTTCCCATCGGCAGGCAGGTGTTCAGCCATCTCCAGGACAGCAGGGCTCCATCATGCGTAACAGTCACTTGGGAAGACAAACGCCATCACTCCGAATGTCCCCCCTTCCTCCTTCTTCCCCCAGCTTTATATACTGAGCATGATGTCATACGGTATGGAATATCCCTTTGGTCAGTTGGGGTCAGCTGTCCCGGCTGTGTCCCCTCCCAACTCCTTGTGCCCCCCAGCCTGCTCGCTGGTGGCGTGGGGTGAGGAGCAGAAAAGGCCTTGACTGTGTGTCAGCACTGCTCAGCGGGAACGAAACATCCCTGTGTTATCAACACTGTTTTCTGCACAAATCCAAAACACAGCCCCATACAGCTACTATAAAGAAAGTTAACTCTGTCCCAGCCAAAACCCCAGCACAGGAAAAAGGAGAATATAATAAAGAATCAGGAAAAGGGAAGGTAATATACGTAGGAAAATAATGCTGGTGCTAAAGAGAATGTGCAAAAAACAATTTCTACGATTCTTTGTAATTCTAAAGAAAATAATATACTGCATTTACTTGAAGCAATAAAATACAGGAAGAAACGGTCAAACACAACTGAGCATTACAGAGTTTATGGGACCTTAGTTCATCCTCACTGTAAAATCTGTGACCATGACACACCAGTGCTTCCTCATTGAAAATTACTAGGAGGCAGAGAAATCCCAATTAAAAAAAAAGGTTACTGTTTTAAAAAAAGTAGAACTAATTTTTTTCTCATTCCAAAGTTTCATAGAAACCTATGCCGAGGCCAGCTAGACCCGTAAAAAAACAGTAGCTGGCTTGAGTTTGGAGATTTTGTTGTCAACTCAAAGCTCAATTCAGATTTCCTAAGGAGTTTATAGCACATCTATGAAAAACCTAACTGCGCTACCAAAATTTCCTGTTCAAGACCCCCAAGAACTATTTTATACTCTTTACCAAACTCATGATAAAATCGTAGAGAGTAGGTAGTTATTTGGGAGTTCAATCTGTCCCCATTCCACAGCAGAGTAAGTTCAATTCAATTTTGGAGGCCATGTAAGAAGTGGAAATCCCATGCAGGTTACCCCCTTGTCACTACCTTTCTGCACAAGGTATCTCCACACCTAAGGGCCACAAAAAAACTAATGTCTCAATGGCTCTGCTATTAAGAACTACAAGAAGAAGTTGGCTGTTTTGATTATTCTTTGTTAAAGACGCAGGAGAAGAAATCCAAACCAGAAAGCAGTGCAGCACAAAGTTCAAACTGTCTTCCTTCCACTAGAATTTTCATGGAATATTAAACAATGAAAAATTTTGATAATTTATGCTCATGGCAAAGGTTGTAACAAGAACAAGAAATGGAAGAAACTAATTCTTCATATGGGAAACAATAAAATTATAATTCACTGCGATTGCCGCCTTACATTTTAATTTTCTGGTTCCCTTGGGCTCCACAGGAGGAGAAACTGAAGGACCTTGCAGAAGGATTAAAAAAAAATTTATATCAGTGAAAGAAATTAACTCATAAATAGTTATAGATTATATCATAAGTTTTCAGCAAGCCTGTTAAAACCACAACAGAAAGCCTTATCTATCTTGTCAGAGGTTTTTAATAATAGTCCTTTCAATTAAAAATCCAATAAATACATAATTGAAAACTTATGTTGTTTTCAGTAAACACAATTGTGAAAAGAGCGGATGGAAAGCCACACGCCAACCAAAACTCTTTTTTCCCTCCTCTCTGCTTAACTCTCCGATTTTACTTAGTTTTGATCTGGTCTTTAGCTAAAACACGGAAATAGAAACCAATCCACTCTCAGCCCAGAAAGCGCCGCTCATCCTGGGGGACGTGGCTCCCCGCCTCCGTGCGGCGGGCACCTCGCCCCGCCGATGGCCAGCAGCCATGGCACAGAAAGGTTACGCGTCCTCCCTCTGCTTTCAGAGCGGTGGTTCACAACGATGAGAAGGGAGAGGGCAGAGCTGGGAAGATGTCTGAACTGGGCGCTTGCTGTTCGGGCAGTGTTTTCCTGCTCCTGGTCTGCAACCAGTGGATGAAGGGAAGGGAGTGAAAAGAAACGGGTGAGACCACACCCAGACTGAGACAACAGCTTGAAATTCCTAAAAGTCAAAAAGCCTCAGCTTTTTCATCCTCTTCCCCACATCAAAACCCCCCCACACACACACCCCAAAAAAAAACCCTGTTTGACAAAAGCCGTTAGGGTTGTTCAAGTCCCTTTCCCAAGGGCAGTCTGCAATTTTCAAGTCAAATGAAGCATCACCCACCTCATGGAGCACTCCTTTCCCTTGCAGGGCAGTCTTTCAAAAAGCATCTTGGCAGCGTCCCAAAGAAATCCAAAGCAGACCCATCCCACTGTGGGGCACATCTCACAAGTGCTCTGCCATGAAATGCCACTTTGTCCACTTCTGATTTCATCAGAAAGCAAAAATAAAAAATAAAAAAAAAAGGAAGCAGTAACTGACAAATGCAGAAGTTCTGGTTTATTCTTATAAGGAACAGGATTCATTAGCATTTTTAGCAAGAAATCATTTTATTTTAGTGCAAATTCACTCAGTTTATCTATTCATTAGCAAAGCACATAGATACATACATATTCAGTCCCGGAGAAAAACGCAGAAGCTGTTTGGCCTGAAAAGTCTGGCACCTCTAAGTAAAGCGATGCCAATGAGATGAGAGACTTTTGAGAGACGAGCCCTCTTGAAAGCCTCCTTAACCCTAAACTGCTTTGGACATTTCCCCCTCCTCCTCCATCCCCGAAAGCGGTGGGGGAAGCGGAGGCAGCGGAGGCACCGCCAGCCCCCTAGAAGGGACGACTGCCCTCGGGAGGGGTCTCTTAAACACACGGAGCATCACGTATATCGAGACCAGAGGGAGCAGTGCCCGAGCACTTCTTGCTCTAAGTCATAGCATGAGTCGAATTTGCAATTAAGATGTATTTCTGTCATGCAACCCAAATCCCGCTAAAGATAATACAAGCCATAACCTCCCTCCGGTTTTGAATATTCCTGAAAAAAAAGGCAAAAGGGGACAGTGAGTGCTTCTCTTACAGAATGCAAGAGCACAGGTTGAACAGCACCTCTGCCATTTCAGAGCTGCGCATACCTGATCCCACTACAAACAGTGGGAGCTATCGCTCCCGCGGTAGGACCAGCTGAAAGGAAAAATGCATCCTTGTCGTGGTTTAACCCCAGCCGGCCGCTGAGCACCAGGCAGCCGCTCGCTCACCCGCCCGGGTGGGATGGGGGGGAGAATCAGAAGGGTAAAAGTGAGAAAAACTCGTGGGTTGAGATAAAGACAGGTTAATAGGGAAAGCAAAAGCCGCGCACGCAAGCAGAGCAAAACAAGGAATTCATTCACTGCTTCCCATGGGCAGGCAGGTGTTCAGCCATCTCCAGGACAGCAGGGCTCCATCACGCGTAACGGTCACTTGGGAAGACAAACGCCATCACTCCGAACGTCCCCCCCCCTCCTTCTTCTTCGCCCAGCCTTATATGCTGAGCATGATGTCATATGGTATGGAATAGCCCATTGGCCAGCTGGGCCAGCCGTCGCAGCCACGCTCCCTCCCAGCCCCCTGCACACCTGGCAGGGCACGGGAAGACGAAAAGTCCTTGACTAGTGTAAACATTACCCAGCAACAACCAAAACATCAGTGTGTCATCAACATTATTCTCACACTACATCCAAAACACAGCACTGTACCGGTTAATAGGAAAAAAATCAACTCCATCCCAGCCGAAACCAGGACAATCCTTAAACTCTAGGATGTGGGAAGCCTTCCTGTTCTCCCCGTCCTGTTCATTGCGGTCCACCTGAGTTTGTCTCTGGCTGTGAGACAGACACCTATTGCACCCGTGGCACTGACTGATGAAAACAAACCCATTCAGAACTGGAGCGCTTGAGGAAATATATGAAAGTGGTTTATTTCCTACGCAAAGAGAATGAAGATTTTTAGTGGGAGGGCGAATTTCTGGATAAAAATGCGTTTTGCTCTCTCACGCTTGAGCTAGCTGGGAAAATGGAAAAAGAGAATAATTTAGCTCTATCTTTACTGAATTTTTTGGTTTTGCCTGACGTCCTTGATCGTGCCTTGCTCAACCTCTGTTTTTTGCATGCCTTTCTAATAAACCAGCAAAATTCACATTGTCTGTATTTTCTGTGTGTGTTGGACAAACCCATAGTTTATAAGGTTTCAAACTACCTCACGCAGCTGAAGCCATGTTTCTGTACTTTATCACACAGCATCTCAGCGCCGTGCAAAGCTAACTGTCCTGGCAACACAAAACCAGCTGGGTTTCCCAGGCTGGGCTAAGCTTAGCAGAGGGTGTTTGGCCACAGCAGTTCCCTGCAGCTTTCTCTGTCACTCTCCAGGAAAATACAGAGGTGGGTTCCCTCTCCCTACCAACAACTGCAGCAAATCATCATTTTCAACCAAAGAGTCCAGCTGAAAATTGTACCTTCTGCAATAGTGTTTTACTTAAAAGATATGAAGAATCAATCATATGGATAACAGAACAAAAAAAGGGCACCAATATAAAGCGAAGAAAGTAAATCCACACTCTTTTCCAAAACTCTGTGGCATGTTTATCTCAGTCAAAACATTGAACCGTTATGGTCAGTTCTTCACCTGCAAAGTTGTCTCTTCCCCACCTGCAAAGTACATGAAAGCTACCTGAGAAGCTGTAGGCAATTTTTTTATTTTATTTTTTATTCCAGAGCAGATGATTTGTGTTCAGCTGTGCACTTCTAGATACTTCATCCTCGAGGTTAAATATTGGTACCAAAGGAAAGAATGAAACTGATATACTAGATTATACACCTTCCTGTAAGAATCAGCCTGATCAGGTTATTATTTACTACTGCATGTAGATAGATTGGAATTATTTTCTGTAATACTTTTAAAAAAAAGGTCTTTTTCATGTTTCAATTTGCACTGATATAAGGATACATCTTTTTAAAACAAAAAAAAAACTTAAAGTACTTCCTACTTCAAACAAATCCTTTTATCTAAGGGTGAGACCAGGTTGTTACTTCAGATTGTTTGCATAAAATCTCATTAGACTATTGATTCTACTTCTAACACCTTAGGTAGTACTTCATTACCATGTAAATAAAGACAGACTTTTTACATGTAGCTTAATGCAGAACTGATTATTCTCTTTTACGTAGCACGACAACAAAGCACTATTAATGAAAGTCATCAATAATTGTTCAACAGGTGAAAAAGATTAGAATCAAACAGAGCCTTTCTTATCAGCAGGAACCTCCTTTTCCCCTCCAAAACACAAATTTTGTTGATTACCTTCCTCAGGAATCTTCAGGACATCGAGTTTCACCTTTTTCTCCCACTGCGCTAGCAGAGTAAAACATTCTGAAATTCGCAAAGTGAAATCCCAACCCCAATGACAGCAGGGGGGCTCTCAGCGCTAGCTTGCTCCCCAAAAACCCAGCCCGGTGCCTTTCAGCTCGTTCTAGTGATGGCTCTAAAGTGGGCACCGCCTCTGCGTTTAATTTCAACACTTCTGATGTGGAAGGTCGCTGACTTAATGTGGCACACAGTCTGTGAGAAGGAATAGCACCTCCTGTGAACTTGCACTGCCTTTATGATTTAGACAATGATAATAATAATAATAATAATAATAATAATAATAATAGCAGCCAACTAGCCTGTTGCTACGCAGATTTTAAGAGGAAGTCCTCATAAATAAAATTGCCACGCAGTTCAGAGGGGATAGAGAAACGAGAAGGGGCTATTTCAGAGAGCCTGCTAGAAATCTTACTTCATATAGGAAGTCCTCAGATGCCCTAGGGGGAACTCCTTAAACAATGTTACATATTTACTCTTTTTATGTATTTACTCTTTTCGCCCTAGCAACTCCAGGTGGGAAATGCTGAGGAGAAGGCAAAGCCTGTTACAGATCATTGCTTCTCTTCTGAGAGGAGACGGGCTGGAAGGCAAGAGCAAAATATGGAAGTTTTAGGAGTTTTAGCCACCAAAACCTGCATGCATGTGAAGCAAAGGCCTCGGCAGAGATCTTGCACTGCCCGTGTCGTGTAAAATAGTATTTGCAACACGGTAGGCTCCACAGCTACATTAAATTTAACCATAACCGCCCTCCGGGAGGTAAGCAGAACGTCACCGCGGATCCCCTCAGGACAGAGGTTGCAAGTGCAGGAGCTCCAGCACGGATGGGCCGTTGGCCTCCAGCGGGATGAGGAAGGTGTCCCTGCAAGCAGGCTTGCCCCAGGTAACCGGCTCTTTTCAGCACGGATCCGGCAGGAAGCAGGGAAGAAACCAGACAAGGAGAGGGAAAAAAAAAAAAAAATTAAAAATCCCCAAAGCAGATTTGAAAGGCAGCAAAATGGGTTCACCGGAGCAAAAATGTCTCGGCAGAAAACCCAGCATGAAGCGTGCAGCCTGCCAAGGCTGACCCAGCCGTGATTTTGTTGCTTTTCCTTTTGTGTGATCACACAGATGAGAAGCTGCTGCCATCGCAGACACCACAGACATGATTAATAGGGGCAGGCGCTATTAATGGGATGAAATTTGCATAAAGCCTCGCTGAAACCCAAAATCTCATCTTCTTCATCTCACAATCTGCAAAGGAGATCGAGGGTAGCTGGCTACTAAAACCTGCTGGGCCGATAATGCAAAACCTACACGTGGACAAGGTCAACCAGAAGCAGAGGTGGGCAGAGAAGAAAAAGAGGGGTGCAATAAAAATGCTAGAAGCGGCTTCCAGCACTTTTTCCATCACAAACACAGGCACAAAGCAGCAGACAGAAAGCAGCAGTAGCAGCACTGGAAATGTGGCTGTGAGAGAGAATAGGAGAGATCCCTTTCTAAGCAGAGTGCTAACTGGAAAAAAAAGAAAAAATAGGAAAAAAAAAAAGACATAGGGTTTCAAGTGAAGAAAACACTCCCTCTCTGGTTTTTGTAAAGTTAAGGGCAATGGGGCTTCCCGTGTAAACAGGCAGGACTTGGCTATTCATTTCTCCTGCAAAAGAGAGCCTGTGAGAAAGAAAGCATCAAGCAACTGGCCAAATCAAAAAGAGAAAACAATTTTGGCCTCATAGAAAAAAGTATATCCACTGTATTTTTGGACATTTTTATTTCTAACAGCTCTAACAAGGCCAAGGTAGTGTTCACTACATCTGCTTTTTGTTAGTGTGGAAATGTAAGGAAGAGCAGCAAGATGCATGCTCCTGTTGTATTTATTGGTGTTCTCACCTAGTTCTTCTGCAATCCTCTGCAGCCCAGCAGAAATTTGGGTAATTACTTGAGTTTCGGGTTGAGCTTCCTCCTTAATTAAGGATAAGAGACACACAGTATTTTGGGAACATATTTACGAAAAAATGGAAGGAAATTTCGGTTACAAGTGCGTACAGTATGTAATGAATCAGGCCCAATTTCTGCGGCAATTGCTAGCTGAAAGCCAGAGCTTTGCTCTAATTCAGATTGATTACCGTCGTTGATTTGCTTTTCATTACTTTTTCCAAAAGAGAGAGCTTCTATTTAGAAGCAGTAGGAAAAGCTAAGAATCGATTATCAAAAAGTACAGCAAAGGGGGAAGAAGGACTGTATACATGAAATAACAAAAAGTTAGGTGTTTTGAGCAGAATCTCCTGCATAGAAGAAAAGGATTTTGCTGCACAGGCAAATGTTTAATTGCCAAGAAATAACAAGCAAAAGGGTAAAAAAGAAATATGTAAGAAATTCTGTTCTGTGTAGTTAAAAGCAAACCAAATCAATTCTGTAAGTATACATAAAATACTAATGGTATTATACAACTCAAGCAAAAGCAGCAAAGGAATCCCACTGACTAAAAATGCCTAGTTCCGTTATTAACATTCCAGTCACAACTGCCACAATTTCCAATTCTGCTGTCAGAAGACAGAGGAGGCACTAAAAAAAAAAGCAAAATCCTTGAGTGTATAATATTTACTAATCACTACTAATTCAGAAAGTTTTAAGAATTCATATGCCTTGCACTACCAAATATCATCTGAAATAGTTTAGTGCTTTTTAAGACCCTTATTATCCTTTCACTTGCAAGTTTTATAGACGGGATTACATTTTCTTGGTTGTTTTTTTTGCACAAAAATTGTACTCTATGTAAGTAATCAGCATTAAATGATTAATAGAGATAAGACACAAACCACAACGTTAGTACTGCAAAAGCAGCACTTAAGTCGTATGTAGGATAGAAAGAAATGCCATATACCTGGCACTATTAAGTGAACGATTCCAACTCATCGATAGACCACATACAAAACACGTCAGTCAGAAAACTTGATGTCTTTAATAGAAAAGATACCAGTGCTTTTATCATGAACAGGTCCTGGCACAAGATCATCCAAATTTGCTGCACTGCTAATTCAGAGAGATGCTGCTGTTGATCTCAGACAACTTTCTCCATGCTCTTTTCTTTAATGCACTTTAGAAAACAAGAAAAATTAAGTAAGCTGATGAAAAATATGGTCCCAGATCTTACCCAAAAAGGTGTGGGGCTTTTGTTGGTTTTGTTGTTTCATTTCTGTTTTTTTAAGCACTCTAACCCACATATCAAAATTTGCATTTGATTAGCCAACCCCAAACCCATATTTTGTGAATACAGTTAGCAAAGGACCTTTCTGATGGGAAGAAAGAAAGAGGCAGACCACCGGTTCTGAAGGCTGACATTATTGGACAGGATCAGTGTTGATAAATATAAATGCTACCCGGTTCACACTTGATACTGGGGCAATATATGTTAATATGCAACTAGGTGTATGGCTAGGTGAGTTGTTTCTATTACAATTCATTTCGAAACCTGTTAGGTTAAATTGGACGGTTGCAAATTGCGAGACAATTTGCATTCCTGTTTAAAAATCTATAGTCTGAGTAAATCACCATCAAAGCTTTATGTCAGTTAAACTAAAATATGACTCAATATTAAAGAGCAAAACTTACCTGTTGACAGTAGTGATGGACTATCTTTGTTTAAAAGACGTTGCTTAATTAAAAACAAATTAAGTTACCATGAATTAAAGCTACTAGCTCAAGTGCAATCAACACTCAAGTCAATCTAAGAGTGGTGTGACCTTTAAAGGAGAATGCTTTCACTCGTTAAACACATTGCTGACTTTTTGGAAAGAAATATAAAGTTTTTAAAAAAGATAAGAGGATGTTAATAGGCTGTGAAAAAAAGAATCTAAAGAAAAGCAATCTTACATCCTGCTCTTCTGTGGCAAGTAAGGCAAAGACCTATATTTTTAATGAATATTTTCTGTAAGCTTTCATTTATCTCCTCTCTATTGTTCTCCCTAACTGCCTACAGTTAAATCAAGAGAGATACTCACTAAGGAAAAATAACCCAAAGAAGCCTTACAACAACACAAAGTACTATTATCTGCAGGAATAACACAACTTCTAAGAGAAAAGAAAATCAGGGAGCCATTAATTAGAAAATGAGTTCCAACCAAGCTAGCAAGGTTTATTTTTATGTGTAAAACGGGAATGCTGTTGCTTACATCTCTCAGAGGCCTTTGTGATACAGACTATGAAGAAAGTTAGAAAAGCTCAAAGGCAAAGGATTTTTCCATACTTCAAGGCTCAGTGGCAGAAGAATCAACAAATGACCTCTGGTCTTCTCCACCCGCAGGAGAGCAATGCCACAGAGCACAGCTGCGGCACTGGGGAGTAGGGCAGGAGACCATTCCTGAAACCGAGTAGTGCAAGAGCATCCTGAAGACCGACACGGGCACCTCGCCACCATCAGAGAGGTCAGAGATTGACCAACGGTGTAAAGCCCTGAGGGCCTCCTTGGCTTGGCAGGCTCCCTGCAAGATGGAGTTGATCTGAAATTGAGCAGCAAGCACTGATCTAGTTTAGAGGTATGGGGCTGCTCCTTTTTTATTATATTTTATTTGTGAGTCATGGCAAGTGGGTAGAAGAGAAGTGGTAAAGTGTCATGCGTTTTCACATCGTTGTATCTAATCTCTATATTTAATTGGCAACACATCAAATTAATTTTCCCCAAGTCTGTTTTGCCTGTGATGGTAACTGGTAAGTGTCTTTATTTTTTTAAAAATCTAATTTTCTCCTCATGATCTGTTGAGGAGTGGGGAGTGAGAGAGCAGCTGGGTGGGCATCTGGCAGCCAGCCAGGGTCATCCCAACCCACAGTTTACCCACAAAGATTCCTAAATGCTTGGGAGAAGGTTATTTCCCTCCCTTCTGAAAATTACCAATAAAAGAGTCTCTGGAGGATGCCATACTGCCAACAGAGCCCCAGTCCTGTCCATTTGGGAATTTCCATTAGGACAGAAACACAAGCCTGTGAGGAACTTCCCATGCAATGAATGAGATTATCAGTTATATAGCATAGTTACCTGCAGAAAAGTTATTTTGTCTTTTACAACTCACTTGATTGCTTTTTCCATTATTATTGGAAAGTCATTCCAGAACCTCATTTCCTTTACCTGTGAGCAAACTTCTGCAGTCCAGCCTGAATTTATGAGCAGACTATTTGAAACCACTCATTCTTATGCTAACATTTTCCTATAACTTTCTCCATTGATTACTTTTCTCTCTCAAGTGCTTCTAAAGAGAAAGTCTATCACCTGTCAACCTTAATTTCACAAGGTATCATCATATAAAATAGATCTCTATTTCTTTGGTCAAGTTAATCGTTTTAGAAAAATACGAGACATTTTGCAAGATAAATGTTAGAGAGGATTTAACAGGAGTAGTAGGACTTTGAGTCAGAGAGAGCCTTGAGGCAGGAGCCTTTCTCTTCTCCACCCCTCCTGCTCCCTTCTTTAAAGTGACACCTCCAAAAATGCTTTAATGAGTCTATGCAATGAAACTCTACAGATACATATCATCTCCAAATAAAACAAACTAGGAGTTGTTCTCAGTAATGCAGCAATTTTCAGGAATTGAAGCATACAATTCTTTCCTTTCTTTCCAAAACAAGGGTATATGCACATCTTTCTTTTCTCAGTTAAAAACCAGTTTAAGGCTCTCTTCCAAGAAGTATAAAAGGCTACAAGAGACTAACGGTCTCACAATTCATTTTATCAGGAAAGTTCCCAAAGTCCCAGGCTAATGATTAAATGAGCTAGGTCAGGTTGATCATGCACGGTTCCCAAAGCCAGGAGAAGAACAAGCAGAAGGAGTGCTTTGTCTGCACGCTGTAGAGAGAAAATGCAGTCTCCTTCATTTACGCATAACTTTGGAAAACAAATATGTAAAAAGAAGAGTTTTCCATTACACAAAGCTTACTGGCAACAATTGCGGATTCCAAAACACCAGGCGGTTTTAGACAAGTCACAGATTTTTTATATCTTCTTTCTGTGTCTTTTCTATGTGTGGTTTCCACGGACCAGGTTGGGTGGGAACAGCAAGGAGGGCAATGCCGCACCATCCTATCTGCTTTGGAAAACCACAAACACTTCAACTAAAGCTAAACTAGTAAAAAATATATTTCACGAGTCTTTTAGAGCTGCTGTAAAATAGGGCAAGACAAAAGGCAGGATAATTTAGTGTTTCATAAAAGGTCACACGAGGTTTGTGACAGACAAGAATGCAATCCATTTCTTCCACATCACAAACATGAGGCCATTCTTTCCTTCTCCAGATCAATATTATTTGCCTGTCCGTGTCCTAAATTGTAGATAGAGATCATGCACTGCCATTCCTTTTTTTCCAAATTAGATAAAAGTTAGAAAATGGGGCTGCACAACCTGTCCCCCGAGAGGTACGCTATGATACGCCATGTCGTCTAACGTCTCCCTGATGTGAGGAGCTCCAATTCATTTACTGTCTGGCCTGGTGTAGCATTTGCTACGACCCGAGATGTGCTACTTCCCCTTCTATCTTTCCTTTTCCAGATATGTTTTAATAAGCTTGAGAGAAATACAAATGCAGAAGACGGACACTAAGTAACAAGAATAATTTACAGAAACTGAGAGATTCACATCCCTCTTGATCGTAAGACAGCAATAGCAGTCTTCACTCCCTTTAAAAAGAAAACCAGGGGGATCAGCACTCTGCAATAGCTGGTTTTAAAGCTCTCTTGGGGCGCTTGCAGTTTCTCCGAAGCAGGTATAGGACAAGAAAACAAGAGGCTGCACTGGGTCAGGGGCACCACAGCTGGGGATTTAACACAAACTGCCAAAAGGGATAAACGAGCCCCAAATACCCCTGTCTGGAGTCAGGGGAATAAGGATAATGAGAGAATAATGAAATAAGGAATGTAAAAGAAGCACTTGCTGCTGACAGGATCCAGGAGCCTGGCAGACCGGCTCTTCTGTACCTGGGGCTTGGGTAGACTTTAGGTAGCCAGGAAGAAAGTCCAAGCTTTTAAAGCCAAGCTGTCCATCTCCACCCCAAACCCTTCCTCCCCCAGGTGTTTTGAGAGCATTTACTTGGCTGAGGACGTCTGGCTCCGAACCACCACCCAGCCAACCCTTTCCCACAGCTTTGGGAGTAGTTTTGCAATTTTTGAGAGTATTTCTGTGCACAGAACTCATTAACCTTCTCCCTGTCGGGAGAGGAGGAGGAGAGCGAGCTACCTTTGAGGGTGATCTTTAGTACAGTCGTCTTGTTAAACCGATGTCTGGCAAGACAGGAGAGGAGATCCCACCTTCACACAGAGAGGGTTGAGGGAGATCATCCTTTGAATCCACTGGAGGGATGTTGTGCAGGTCAGACGTACGCTGTGACCCCGCTAAGGACTGGCAGTGCCAGCGACAGCCACCTCTCCTGTAACACTCTCATAACAAAGAAAATGTTGTACAATTTACTGGCATTATTGCTTTTGCCCTGAGCACTGGTAAAAAAGCTGGTTTGGACAAAGTAGCAGTAAATGAAACATAAGAGAAATAAAATTTTTCATTTTTATTATCATCACTGTTCCTATTTCAGAAGGGAGTCTTGAGAGGGATTTCCCATGAAACGCTGGTTTTCTTAAAGACCTGCTAATATCAGATTGAAACTACATCCAGTCGTCACCACTACAGGAGTGAAAAGAAAGCACAGGGTACAAGGAAATTGCAGCACTCAAGAACACTGTGGTTTTATCGCCAGACGGGAGGGAACCACCTGGTTTTCTGGTAGCTGCTCTCTCAGCGTGATCACGGTGCAGGAGAGACGTGCCCTGCTCAGCATCCCTCCCCGCTTGCCCCTTCTCGCAAATCTCCAGGCAGCGTTGGCTGCTGTGGCCATGGTGCACCGGGAACATTACCTGCCGCTGGCTAATGCCGGACTAGCTGCCGCCGACAACGCTGAGGCGCCACCAAATTTCGGGAGCCTTAGATGTCTAGGATATTATTGGGACCAAAAAGTGCTTTAGAGCTAGTGCCGTGGCTATCATACAGCATTACTTTTTTTCTTTAGCAACTTTTAATGTCCAGTAGCTTGTTCTGATCCTGGAAGAATACGTACCTGGCACCTCAGCTCTGCCAATCTGCGTTTTAGTATACCAGCTTAATTTATCAGTAATACCAGAGCGTCAATCGAAACAGCCAGGGCACAAATGCTCATTCCCTCCTGCCACTCAATAACAGAGTTAATAAAATCCATTAAAGGGGTAAAGTGGACAACTAAACACTAAAATCTTAATCTGTTACACTAAGAGGTCTTGAAGCCCTCCCTAATGCAAATCTCTTCCAAAAATATCCCTCACCAGAGAAAAATACAATAGAATTTCAAATAAGACAGGAAAACTCTGAGTTTAAAGCACACTAATGCATTGGTAACAGGGTTTTGTGATGGAGTAGCCATAGCAACATAATGTACTAGTGGCTTTAAAAGGAAAACAGCAACCTGAAATCCCACACAGGCCCAGATAAAGTCTGGCTCTCTTTTGCAAGACTGGGCTGTCAAGGGGCTCTGGATTCACTCACTGAGTATATCCGAACTGAAAAGCCCAAACACGCACATGTGTGAGCCTGCTCAAAGGCATGTTTTACTTCCTATTTTAAATATTCAAAGAATAGTTTGTTCTGATGGTTGCAACCGTGCGAATATCAATTTAATGCACGTAAAGCAATTAAAATTCAACTCGCCAGCCTGTACATAGAGTAAGCATTATCTGTCTCACATATGAGCAAATAGCTGACAAGCAGCTTACTTTCTGTAAAAAATAATGTTTACCACAGTGCTTCCCAATGAATACTAGGAAACTGTAGCCAAATTAGAGGCCTGTGATACTTGTACATTATAAATTTACCACTCAGGATGTAATTACTATTAGCCCAGATATAATTAATTTTAGCTTGTGTTGAATCCAGAACTAAGCATACTAAACTGTACGTATGTAACTGTCTGTGGTATACAGGTATTGTGCAATACTGTGATGAGACAGCCAGGCACAATGTATAAGTATGCGAGCAAAGTGACCACCAAAAGGGTGAAGACAGATGTGTGCAGCTGCACACAGGAGGCACCCCACAAAACTTTTCAGAAAAAGGACAAGAGAAGCACAGGGGACTTATAGACTGCCGAATACACGGGAAGGGTGGCTGGCGAGACAAAAAAAAAACAAGATAAGGAGCAACACATTCTCCTTTTTGGGAGGAGGACATCAGGCACCAGCAAGGACAATGGGAGAAGAAAGACGACAACCCACTTCAACTTGGCCTTTTCTTGTTGATGAGCTCTCAAGCTTGTTCACCCGGACCTCAGCCTCTAGGACCAGCAGTGGCCACTGCCACCAGCACGAGATGGCATCACCTCCCAGTCCTATGTACTCACAGCTAATTTAGAACATTAGTGGTAAAGAATAATGGTTTTTTTGTGTACACAGCACTGATGATTAGTGTTGTCTAAGAACTGACCGCTAGCCAGGAGTGACTTGTTAATGAATTAATTTAGTTGTGTCCTGCTTTTTCAGTCTTTGAAGCTCCCCATCACAGCAATCTCCAAATCCCTAGTTGATGTGTATATACACATATATTCAGTTCCAACAAAAGCTGTTGATCTTTTCATCAAAATATTGTACTCGGGAAACTTGACTTCAGTTTTGAAGCTGATCTCTCCAGAGATTTGTCATGTCACTCAGTCCCTCCCTACTACCTCCTTCCTCCTCTGCAACACAGGGAATAAAGCAGCTCCATTTTCCCACTCCTTGTACATCTCATCCATTTTGATTTCAACAAATCTTACAAGCTGTGTAGCTCATTCTTCGTATATCAAAACTTGCAAATGAAGGAAGATATCCAACACAAATACAGATGGGTCCCCTTCTCTCTCAACACGATTCAGGGTAGCAGGTATTTTTCCAAGGGTGTTACATGATGGAGCTGCAGAGCTCCTGCTCCCATCCCTGTGGACCCACAGTACTCTCAAGCTGGATATTCAGAAGCCCCAAACTGAAACAGCAGCCCGGTATAATTACAGTATAGCACTGAAATTAGAGCTAACAGACAGTAGGAGTCTTCCTCAGGCATCTTTGAAACTCCCTCTAAGGAAAGACAATGGGATATTGTGAATATATTATCTCTTAGTAAAGATAAAAGCTGGAGTCATGCTGTGGTCATCATAAAAACTTTCTCTCTTTTGGTTTCTGATGTTACTCTGCATTTTTCAAAAAGGAAGTTTTTAACAGTTTGTCGTTTCTCAATGAATCTCTTCTTCAGTTTCTTCTCCGAGTTTTATTTATCTATATTTTATCAGAGAGAGGCATGAATGACATTTCTACCTGACTAGCAATCTTTCTGGATATGTGCTGCCAGATAAATGAACACATAAATGTGCTTTCTGAAGCTGCTGAAAATCAGAGCGAATTCCTCACGAATAATCTGCACATGTATCATACTGGAGGTACGGCCAGTGTTTAGGAACGAGGAAGGAGCTGTCGCCCATCTGCACAAACAAAGTGGCACCTCTCCAAAGAAAAGCAAAGCTTGTTTCTAAATATCCATGTCAACAGCTTGTTGAGGAAAAGTTTGATTAAAACAAACACAATAAAATGGACATTCTTTATTTCAAGACTAAATAAAAGATAGCACCTAGATTTCCAAAGTCAGCTGAGGGATGTAGACCCATGTCTTCTGTTTCTTTCAATGGAAAAGGCATGTCTGTATTTGCCAGCATAATCTGAAAATCTATAGTGGTGTGACACCAGCTGACTGTAAGAATATAGATCTAGAAACACTCATAGCCCAGAAGTCCATCCATGAAATGGAGAGCAATTTGCATAAACAACATATAAATTTAAAAACCCTCATACAGAAAATAGCTGAGATACCATGTTTGAAGGCCACCACGTCTTGCACCAAAACTTTGAAATCTGACCTGCTTTGTGAGTATATTTATTTTGGCTGCAGCGCCTCACTCTCCAATTCCCTCTGCATGGTCTGGAGGGAAACATCCTTCCTGTGCCAGCCGGAGACAGCTCAAATCAACTCCTGTATATAAAGTTATGCTTATAATCGCATTTTTTTTAAGGAGCTGGAAGTTTGAGGAGCAGATTCTCGTCAAAGACGAACCCGTTTGGCAAGATCAAATGATTTGTGAAAATTGTTGCCTGTGCAAATGTAATTAGGTTGCACTAAAGAGAAGGTGTCAAAGTACTCCGTCCATTGGGGTAAACCGGAGTAATTAAAGCAGTTTTAATGCCTATTTACAGCAGTAAAGAATCTGGCTCTAACACTGGCTGTCAAAAAAAAGAAAGGTGGAGGTGGTGAAATTATGTAATTTCATTAAAAACTATTACTAAATAGGAGGTGCTGGTGCTGAAACATCTAATTATCCATCGGTACATTACCTTCTTTGCTCACAGATTTCGAAGTGCGAAATGGAAACTGTGCATTCGGGGCACTCACACCCTCCCCGAGTCCCTGCCAACACCTAAAACCGTGAGCCACTGCCAGCGGTCACGTCTTAATTTGCTGTGAAGGTTCAGATCATGTGTTCTGCTCTGCGAAACCCCCAGGAAGGGTTAGCCAAAGCTTTCTGTAGCTACTGGAATCCTCCTGACAGAAAGCCTTTGGAGCAAAGGGAAAGCAGAAAGAGCTGTAACCGCTTGAGCATGAATTGGATAACCCAAAACACAGGTCACCCAGGCTGCTGGGCTGAGGAAGCCCTGCCGCAGCTCAGCCCTCCCACCTCAAGACTGTATTATTCTTGATCTTAAGCACTGCTTCTCTTCCTATATTTCCTGGGGAAAAAAATTTTGCAGTTGAGATCTAAATACCATCCACAGGAACCTAAGGTAACCTTCACTGGTGAAGAGAGAAGACTTGATAATTTGTTAACTATTATCAACATTTCTATAATTCCCATATGTTACTGAGATTTGAGGGGCAGGGGTTGCTTTGCTTTTTTTCATTTTAATTAAACTAAATAGACAATTTGTACTTACTCTGTAATTTTCCCCTAGCCAACAGAAGACCTTTGAACAACAATCGCTTTTCCAGTTCTCTCCATTTTACCTACGAACTGAAAGCTGACTTTCCTCTACCGCTGACAAAGTGAACTTGAACAGCGGGAAGCCAGTAAATCTCAAACAGCAGTGATGCTTTATGTACCTTAAGTACTGTAAGATTAAAAATGTGGTTTTATCACAGTGTGATATCAACGTTAATAACTAGTCCAGAGCAAGAATTCAAAGCTTTCAGTATTCTATAATTGAAAGTAGCCCAATCGCACATGGACTCATCTAGCAACAGAGGAGCTCAGATCATCTTAGTCAGTATTTCCCTCAGATAGGAAGGCCTGGGAAGGGCAGTGAAGCATCACTCAGTTGTGTGGTACCAACAATGGTCACCAAACGTGGGGTTTACATTAGCAAATGAAGCTACATGCAAGTAACAACCTGACACCACCAGATCGCAAAGAAGGTCAGGCATGCAGAAAAATTCATTCCTCGCACTTGGCGGAAGTGGAGTGAACATTAAAATTTTAGATTTTGAGCCCACCAACGATAACTTTACCTGCAGCTACATCTTCAGTTGTCAGAGCACCAAGCAATTCTTTTTCATCCAGCTCTTTTATTATTGCTTCTGCTTTTCAATAGCCTTTTGTAAGACAATTATTCCATAAATCTTAACTGTTGTTTGATTTTATATTTTGACTGAACTCAATGAATAACCACATCATGTCACAAACCAGCTGCCCCCACAAGCACAGAAACAGATACTGCATATCACACTGTAGAACGGCCATTCAGCTGAGGTCATCACATGCCAAAAGGCTGCGGTGGGACCACCCAATCAGGGTGAGGAAATGAAGGAAACCTTCCTTAAATAACTTGAAGAAGTTTTGACCCTGGTTCTTGTAGGGGTCTTTAACTTGACGTCTGCTGGAAAGCCAACATGGTGGGACACAAGTGGTCAAGAAGATTTGTAGAGGGTGTCAGGTATAACTTCTTGATACTGGTCCTGGAGTGGCCAGCAGGGCCGGTGCACAACTGGGTTTGCTGAGCACCAGCAAGGAAGCTCTGTTTGGGAATGTGATAATCCAAGGCAGACTTGGCTGTAGTGACCATGAAACCGTGGGGATCATGATCCAGAGGGGAGAGAGAGGAAGAAGAGCAGCAGAGCACAGACCTGGGCTTCAGGAGAGCAGACTTCGGGTTATTCAAGGAACTGGTGTTTGGGATCCCACGGGAGGCAGCTCAGGAAATCTGGCAGAGCTTTAAGGTCAGCTTCCCCCAAGTGTGAGAATGGTCCATCCCAAAACTCAGAAAAACATGTGGATCTATCAGGAGACAGATTTGGCTAAACTGGTGGTGTGGTTTAACCTGGCAGGCAGCTAAACACCACACAGCTGTTTGCTCACTCCCCCGCCCTGCAGTGGGAAGGGGGAGAGAATCAGGAAAAAAAAAGTAACATTTGTGACTTGAGATAAAGACACTTTAATAGGACAGAAAAGGAAGGGGAAAATAATACTACTGCTACTGCTACTGCTACTGCTATTGCTATTGCTATCACTACTACTACTACTACTACTAAAAGAATATAGATAACAAGTGATGCACAACGCAATTGCTCACCACCCACTGACCGATGCCCAGCCAGTTCCCGAGCAGTGGTCGCCACCCCCCAGCCAACTCCCCCCAGTTTATATACACTGAGCATGATGTCATATGGTATGGAATACTCTGTTGGCCAATCTGGGTCAGCTGTCCTGGCTGTGCCCCCTCCCAGCTTCTTGTGCACCTGGCAGGGCATGGGAAGCTGAAAAGTCCTTGACTAATGTAAGCACTGCTCAGCAACAGCTAAAACATCAGGGTGTTATCAACATTATTCTCATCCTAAATCCAAAACACAGCACTACACCAGCTGCTAGGAAGAAAATTAACTCTATCCCAGCCGAAACAAGGACAACTGTGAATTCACATGACTAAAAGACAGCCTGCAGGAGCTGGGAGCAGGGACAGGCTACAAAAGAGGACATCATGAACATTGCCCAGGCATGCAGGAATGGAGTTAGCTCCCTGGCTGGGGTGGTGGACAGGCCCTGGCCAGGCAGCCACGTTCTCCCCGTCAGGAGGTGCTGGCCCTCACTGCACCCTGAGAGGCACTTGGGGGGACGACAAGAGGCAACAGGCCTCAGCTGAAACAAGGGAGGTTCAGGCTGGAGGCAAGGAACAGCTTTTCCTCCATGAGGAGAGCCCAGCTGTGACACAGGCTGCCCAGAGAGGTTGCACCATCTCCGTTCTTGGAGGTTTTCAAGTCCCATCTGGATCAGGCCCTGAGCAACCTGGTCTGACCCCAGAGCTGACCTGCTTTGAGCAGGAGGTTGGACAGGGACCTCCTGAGGTCACCTCCAGCCTGAACTATCCTGTGACCTACATTCAAGTTTATCATATCATAGAATATATTCCAGAATACAAGCCTAAATTGAACATCTCCTATAAAGCAGAAACTATACAGATGCTTTTTAAAGTTGATCATAAAGTCTGTTCTGGGCTTTCACATGCCAGTAGAAAGTAAATTACATAATGCATGAGAAAGGTCTGTATCATCATCCTAAGACACACACGCAGAGCAGCAGAAGTGTCATAACTTTCTCTCTTGTTTTCCCAGGAAAATCACCTCTTGCATAGAAAACCCAAGATGTGGAAATTAATTTACACGTTAAAAAGCTTTTTTTCAAACTTTATCCTGGATTAACCTATCTTATCTTCCCAGATATGAAGTCTTCCCCCAGATCTCTGGTAACGCCTTGCATACGTACCTACCAAATCTCCTGGCGTGACGTGCATATGACTGTGCTGCCCTGCCTTGGCTGTACACTTGTTTTCATGAACCTTTGGGCTTTGTCACTGTGTTCTCATGCCAGGTCTGACACAGCACTTAGAATTGGATATCTCCACTCAAAGGTTGGTCTGCATCAACAACAGTCTGTATCACCCCTTCTGCAAATAAGGGCACATCAGTTTGAGATAGACATGCTTAACTCTTAATTTTAAGTGAAGATATTTCTTCAGTCTTGTAAATAAATATTATATAATCAATGAATACCTTCCCTGAGGTATCTTCTTTCCAGTGAGCTCTACTAGTAGGGTGGGGAGGACAAACCTACCCAGTTTGCTAAGCAGAACAAACATTTGAACTCCAATAATTCCTTTAAAATCTCTGCATATAATTCACTTAAGAATATGGAGATGCACGACAGGAAAAGAGCAGGAGAAGCCAAACAACCACCAGCAAGAGCAACCTGAAAACTACACAACATTCGTCTGGATGGCAACGCTATGTTCACATCTCCTTTTTAGCTGTTGATACTGTTAAACTTAGCACAAAAGACAGAATCTGAAACAATTTCTGATAAAAGCAACACTTTCATATCTGCTCTAGAGTTGCATTAAATTGGGGTCACTTTCAGTGATGGGACTGCAAGTTAATTTTTTTTTAATTTTCCTTAATTCCTTAATTGATGGCAGCGAGAAGACAAGCTCTTCTCAGCACGTCTTGTGCATCGTGCTCCAGCGGCAGGCGATGCGTCCCGCTCCTCACACCCCTGCTCCAAAACTGCTACCTCGCTCCGACACACGGTTCTCCCCCAGATTTTTCTGGGACTCACGCTGCTGTCGCATGCTTTGCTGCTCCCTTTTCCTCTAGTTCTTGTACTCTACCGGGAGAAGTGCATCTCCCTTTACTTTTAAGGATTAACTAAAACATAAAACGATCAGAAATGTAAACGCTGCTCTTTCGCAGCTGCAACCAGCTGGAAGTTGTTGATTCTGTTCATAAAGGCCACGTGCCCACGGTTGCCTGGTACAGATAGCAGCTGATTTTCTCTAGTGGAAGACATCAGAAAGCAGAACAGCAATGAAGTGTGAATAATATGGTATTATATACAGTGCACTAATTCTCAGGAGAAATGGACATACTTGGATCTAATAAAAATGTCAGAATGTCATTTTAACAGATTTTGGTTACTATTTCATCCCACTCTCTCTCAGTACACACATCTGCACCTGACCTTAAAAAATCACAAAAATGTCAAGGACACAAAAATGCTCGCTCTGTGTGTTCACAGGTGTGGATCTGAATCAACTCTACAGCTACAATTACTTCTGAACAGCAACAACAGAATCTCTTGGCACAAACTGTCACCATTTTTATTTTCTAAATCAGCTTAAATACAATCTAATATATAGGACTCAGTGCTACCTACAAGCCTGTGCGAATGGCTCGCTGTGTGTACATTGTTCATTTCCCACACGGCTTTTCTGGTACTCCATTTCATTTGTGCAAAGCAGACCAAGCACGTCCTTCTGTTCCAGATCCGTCTGCGGAGGAGCAGGATGCGGTGAGGAGAGCTTCAGCACACAGGAAAAAAGCACAATTCACTCCTCCCTCATAAACCTACTTCACTAGGTAGGTGTAACACAACATAAACTTGGGCAAATTCCAAAATTTCTGATGAAAGAAACCTGAGGGTATCAACCAGAAACTTGCCAGAGACCCATATTAATTAAAAAAAATAAGAAAAATCAACTCATGCAGACAATTACATTTTTTTAAAAAGTAAGAATATTTAAATGAAGTGGGTGAATATCCTAAGGTGGAATTGTAGGAGTATTATTCAGCCATAATTTCATTCAAAAAGTCTAATAACAGCTCTTGATTTAAATTCTACACATCATTCTGCTTTCATTTTGCACTTGCTGGAAACGCCATCTACAATACCACACAGAATTTCTAGTAGTGTGTGTTTATGGTTTATGGTTTCTTTACCCCAACAAATTGCCATATGGGTAAAGAAAATCAGTCTTTTTAATTTCCAAACTGTTTAAGGATTTATGCTCATTTTCTATTATAAGCATTTGACTTGGTCTATGAAAAGTCAGATGAAAAGTTTCTACCCTTTACGGTTAGGAAAAATATGCTTTTGAGTATTTTTAGACTCTGCAATATACAAGTTTTAAAGCCCGAGATACCCCTTCACATTTTCTTTTCTGTTGCCTAATATCTTTTCTGTTGCCTGTTTGTGGTAACAATTCCTGTGGGGAATAATGAGGAAAAGCAAACATTTGTTCCACACAAATTCTTTCTTTCATTAATAACACTGACAGGGATATAAATGTTGAAGGCAGTTTCTGTGCATTCGACAAAAACCTGATATGAAGCTGTAGAAGCATTTTTAGTTATATTTATCACCAGATGTTACATTTAAAGATTGACATGCTTGCAAAGCAAACAAAATGGAAATAACGATCATGGCCACACCCGCAGAAAGAAAGTAAAAACAAGGTGATAGTAAAAACTATCACCTCCTGAACCTTGTCAGCTTGGTTTAACACACAGATCTGCAGGAAAATATAGGCACATGATATATATTTGAATTTAGGTCAAATTTAGCAATTAGCTGTTTTGCTAAATACATAGAACTTCTGCTCTTGATGTAAATCAGGAATCTGGAAAAGTCATGAGCCACTGTTGTGGTTTAACCTGGCAGGCAGCCAAATACCACGCAGCCGCTCGCTCGCTGCCCCCACTCCCCGCAGTGGGACGGGGAGAGAATCGGAAGGGTAAGAGTGAGAAAAACTCGTGGGTTGAGATAAAGACAGTTCAATGGAACAGAAAAGGGAAAATAATGATGATAATGATAGAATATACAAAATGAGTGATGCACAATGCGATTGCTCACCACCCGCGCTGACCGATAACCAAGTAGTGATCGGTACTTCCCGGATCATACTGAGCATGACGCCACATGGTATGGAATACCCCGTTGGCCAGCTGGGCTGGCTGTTCCGGCTATGCTCCCTCCCAGCCTCTGCTTGGTATCATGGAAGCTGTCCTTGACTATCAGGGTACTTAGCAACAACTGAAAACATCAGTGTGTTATCAACATTCTTCTCATACTAAATCCAAAACACAGCACTAGGAAGAAATTTAACTCTATTCCAGCCAAAACCAGGACAGCCACTACCACAAAACAGCTCCATTTATATTATTTGACCACTTTGCAACCTTAAATGTTAAGAAAATTCAAGACTGTTTGTCTGCCCTTTCATCTTCCCTTTCAGAAATGC
Source organism: Pelecanoides urinatrix (assembly GCA_013400755.1). Taxonomy (NCBI): domain Eukaryota; kingdom Metazoa; phylum Chordata; class Aves; order Procellariiformes; family Procellariidae; genus Pelecanoides; species Pelecanoides urinatrix. The sequence goes on from VZTQ01013168.1 coordinate 194,759, forward strand.
AATGATTGATTAAAACCTTGAGTCAAAGTAATAACCGAGCAAAAAACAGAGTCATGCTGCCAAAATTTTCAAAAATGGCTCATAATTTTTTATTGCATTTAGTTTGTGACCAACTCTGGGGGTTACATAGCTGCTGAGAGGAAGGGATCAGGAGATCCTGAAACTGTTATTATATTTTCCCTCTTTTCAATTAAAAGAAGTACAGCAACCATGTCCAAGAAGCTGCTGACACCATTTAACAACCAAAGTGGTGTTATGAAAAAACACATGAAAATTCCAGCTGGATTTTTTCGTTTCCTTGTTAGAATAACCAGGCATGGTATCAAAACTAAAGATCAGCCTCACAAACAAAAGATGCTTAGAACTCCATCCCAACTTCAAGGAGCACTCTCATGTCACAACTCAACGTCCCAGAAAAAGACTGAAATAACACGAGCCTAATCCAATATATACTTAAATGCGCAGCCTCCGCCAGCCCCCGCTGCGCTGGCTTGGCTGGTGAGGTTACCACCTTTCACTCTTAACTGCTTTAAATTTAGTGCATTCTGGTAAAATTAAAAAGTAAAATGTGCACTCAGAGAAGCATTTTATGAGCCAGAAGGATCTGCTGTTTGACAGGAATAACTTAGTGAGGTACGGAGGGGAGATGAAGAAGTGGCAGAGTGAATAAGTTATACCAACACTTTCTTCTCTAGTTTTTGACAGTGGAATTCTTAGAGGACATAGGAAAAACTCAAATCCATAGTAATTTTGAGAGTCTGCAAGTCTCTGCCAACAAATGACAGTTATATTCTCTAATATTATGGGGAAACTTTTGTCTTTTGGAAATCTGTAACTTAGGTAGGATTTCAAAAACTGTGTTGCGTCTAAACTCACGGATGAAGTGAGATACTCATGGGTTATAGCATTTTCACTGAAAATCCTCCTTTGCCAGAAAATAATATGCAGTACTTCCTCCCCCTTTCCCTTGGGCACTATGCTCAACACACGCATACCCCCCTCACAATTTTTGCATATTCAAAGATTATACCCTAAATAGGCTGGGGAAGGAGACAAGGAAATTACTCCACCACTGAACTACCTGGTGAGTTTTTGCTTACATGCAGGCTGGAAAAATTCTTGTGGGTTTCTTTATTAACAAAACAGGGAAATCTTCATATTTCTGTTAGTTGCTTTCTGTCTCTATCACCACTGCCCAACCACACTTTCAGCACTGTCACCAGCAAACTACATCTCCCAACATTTAACTAGCATCATTTGATGATGATTCTGGAAAATGTCAAGATTTTAGAGGCTGAATCTAACCTAATATAAATTGAAGTAAACATGCAAATATGGTTAGGCAAAAAGTACAGTCTGTCTCTTCATCCTACTTATATGTTTCTGGTATTTTCTGTGCTGTTTCAATTATTTTTATTTTGTTAAATGGGAAGATAGACCAGTCACAGGAATTGTAATATAATTGCAAAATTTAAAGGTTAGTATGCAAGTATATTTTCATTTATCCTGTTTAACTCTGAAATATACCACTAAGCTGCTAATATCTAATAATCCATTTCTAGAAGCTGAATGTTATCTGTAAAAATTTAATTGTTTACATTCACAATGTCATACAGCAAATAGAAATGCTCATTCATTATTTAAAATGTATGTGTCTCTGCAGCACATTTACATCATCGCAAATTTTGTTTTCCCCGCTCAGTTTTGGCTAATCAACTCCACAGATACATTAGCACCATCTTTTGGTTAAACTGTATCCTGACCTGTATTTATATCTTTTTCTTACAAAATCTTTCACAAATAGGGTTTTTGTAAAGGGACAATGGGAAGGGTGGAAGATGCATTCAAATTCATGTTGCTGCCATAAGCATTCAGTAGGAGTTATGGAAAGGTTTGGAAGCAAAGGGTCATGCAGTTGGTTACCTGCTCTCTCTCCAAATGGAAGATTTAAATTGGGCCAAGAAACTGGGACTGAGGTGGGGGGACAGCCATCCACCACACCTACAAAAACCACCTCTGATATTTCGCTGGGGAGCATCTTCTGAACACGCAGAAGCAGCAAAATTGGTATTGAAGCTCAGGCTCTGGCTGATAACCCAACTGAGAGAACCCTATTTGTCCCAATTTATATTTACACTGAGGTGCCTTTATACTGTTGTAGCCCTAAAATTAATTTTTTATAATTACTTTGTTGTCCTAGAATTGTGTAAAGATGATTTTGTGTACAAATGCAAATCAGGTTCACCAATTATTAATCAGCTATGTATACTTGTTTGCATTATATCGTTTTCATAAAACATGTAATGTGAGCCTACTCTAGGGATCTGCTGCTACTTTGCCATTCTCTTGTATTTTATTCTTTACATTACCTTGTGTAAAAAGCTCTAAATTCAGACTAAAGATGATTTGTAAAAAGTATTTTTCCCTCCTTATGTTTTGTGCTGCATTTTTTAAAGTGTTTATTGAAATTAGTTAGAAAGGGGGATGAAAATGCTGCTTCTTATTTAGGCAGAAATCTCCACTCACGTCTGTATTAACATTATTCTTTTGTCAGCTGACACCACATGAAAAAAAATCTTACATATGTTACATCTACTAATGGACCCTCAACAGGATCATGTAAGAGCAAGGGTGGCTACTTGTACAGCGACCAGGATGGAGGGAATATATGCCAAATAAGGCATAAATCCAGGACTTCAGGAGATTGTACAAGCTGGACTGCTGGAATTTGTTGGAACTTTGAGAATATTCCAAAAGAGAGAAAAGAAATAACTACCTTAAAAACAATTTTTTTGCTTTTCTGGATCTGGAGTGATTCTGGATAAGCAATTATTTTCCTAACTTCAAAAATTAGGACTCATGGAGCACAGAGGACCCCAGAAAAGGTAGAATCGTTTTGCTGTCACAGAAGCAGAGGGCCCTCTTGGTCCAGTCTTAGTTTCACCCAAGTGAGGTGTCACATTCTGCTTCCCCTGAGGCCTCTGGAGTTTAGTCAATGACCTTGGAGAAAACACATGTAGGCTAATCTGAATTTGGATGGCGCAGTAGGAAGGCTAAGGTCCTTAACTACTTAATGTGCCTTTAAGAGTTACTTTTGTTCTGGGTAGATCAAAGGATAGCCATCTCAGTGTGTCACCACAGCTAGGCAACTGGGTGCACCACCCTTTGTACGAAAGGAAGTACCATTTTAGAGCAAACAAAACCAGTAAACTGCAAACATGGGTGATTTCTCATTGGACAAGGACAGAATTTGGCGTACCTTGCTGTTGAGTTCATGTCATCTGTAGAGCTATTCATCCCACCGGAATCCTCTCTACCGCGCTTGTAAGAAAAGTATTCTCCCAGGGCAAAACAACATAAAGTATGATGTCTTTTTAGTATGATGCTTTATATTCCAGCTACTGCGATATGTAATCAGTTTGACATTCTGTTTTGCAAAGCAGTCATCATTCATTGCCACCCTGATCTATGAGCGTAGATACATCATGATTTGCCCATGGCATCAAGTATTGCAGCTTTGTTAATCTACAGCAGAAAGATAATTTACTGCATGACAGCAGCAAATACCGGTGCAAAACTTAACATAAAAGAGAAGTAATAACACTTAGAGAGAAATACGTGCTATGTGTATGTTTAATATGGACATATTAGAAATATGTATTTGCTAGTAGCAATTAGTGGAGTGGGGTCTGCTTTGGGTTAGTAACTTAGCCCACAGCACTAGCTTTTTTAAACTAGAATTCTTATGCCAAATTATTGGGTTGAAACTGTTCTTTGTATATTACTAATTGTAAGTTAGACTGTAGTCTGGTGGTCTGGCAGTTTTGCCATGGTTTGCTGTAGGACTATATTTACAGTGAAGTTCCATCTAGCATAAAATGGGCTGAACCTGTCCAATTTAAAGGCATGTTTATTTCTTTTAATTTTTTCCCCTGCAGTTATTTAGATACAATAAGCAAAACTAGTAATAATTAGCTAAATTATGACTTGTGTGTAAAGCCATGCAGTTCAAAAATCTCCTTTAACCCTTTAGTAGGTTTATATGTACTCTTGGAGACAGAGGTGCAAGACAGCTGCTGTAATTGAGCACAGCAGGATAGGCAGGAAGCCTGTGAAAGGGTTTTGTAGTCTGAAGAAAGTAAAATGAATTTAAATAAAGGCATCAAATAAGTATTGTTAACATTGCCATAACCAGTTGCCTGTTAAGATGTGAATAGCAAGTACTTAGAAAGGCATTTATATGTGTAATACAATATATAACTATATAATTTGTATCTATATAATATAACATACCTATACCAAAAGATATTCTTTTATCTCTGCTTATGTAATTTGAATCTTCAGGGTTGAGAAATCTGGAAATCCTGAAGCAAGAATGTGTGCGTGAACAAGAATGTTTTAAGGCCATGTGGAATCACATCTGAAAATAGGAACAAGACAATCGTGTCTTAAAAGAATATTCCTCTATCTGAAGGAAATTATACTAAAATTGATAGTCAAAAGAGAAATTGGAAACCAATTAACATTGTATAGGGAATCACATAATTCATCCATGCATAAAAGTTGACTATACAAACTGCAAAGGTGGGGCTACCTCTAGATTGGGTATCTAAAACTATAACAAACTGCACTTAGTTGTTTCTTCAGAAGTGGAGGGGCAGAACGGATCACACTGCTATCCCACGTATGTACTACTACATATGTAAGTACTGTCTTGTTACCATTAAAGAGGGGCGTACCTCAGTATTTGGTCTACATATGTGTAGACTGTTTGATTGTTCTGGCCACCTATCCCTTTTGGGTGTGGCGATTAAAACCGGATGCAACTAGGAAATGTCTGGTCTTCCCAAGCCTGTCCCTGGTGCTGCTCTTCTGATATTCAAGAAGCTATGTGAATTATTGCATTGGCAGATGTGATACCAGGAGTGAACCAGAAAGCAGACAAAAAAGCAGGGAAGTACAATAGCTTGTCTCATTCTAGCTGGCAACATTTACATTAACCAGGAATTGTACAATACCAAAACTGGAGATTTATAGGATAGAAACCCCCATAGCTTGAAATTTCAAAAAGGTGGGGGAGCTTTCTGTTCCCATTATTCAGTAAATGAGTGGGAAAACTGGTTACAGAGCTATCTTGCTTATATGCTTATACTGCTCGTATTTTCCAGCAAGGGAACATCCTCAAGGAACTAGCTGGTTTCTGCTTGCCATCTAAGGAGCCAGCGTATCGTGACTCTGCACCGTTGACTGAAAGCGCAGTGTTCATAAAATGGCTACCAAGGGACCCAGACTGGCTGAATCCCCTTCTAGTTGCTTCCAACCACATCTAGTGGAAAAGTTACCCTGACAACACACACAAATAATAAAATCTACTACAGCAAAATTTAATATAGGAAAAGAGAAGAGGAAAGAACAAAAAGGAAGGAAAACATTTATCATTATGTGGGCGACACAGAGGCAAAAACTGAAATCACCTAAAGCAAGTTAAAACTGCTAGAACTAAAAAATCAGAAAAATAAGTTTTTCTCTGAATTTTGAAAGTCTAAAAAGTCTCATGACATACCTATTGGCATGAGAAAATTTAAGTTCAAGAAGACATTTTGGACAAATAAAAAGAGATACTAAAACCTGCATGATCCTTTAAAGGTAGTACCCCAAGTTGTCGCAATTAGTTTAAATTGATTCAGAAAGAATTTAAACTACACCAAAAAAAAGTTTCTAAATGGAAATATGCTGAAATAAGGGGGAGGGAGGAATTGTGATCTAGCAGGAGGGATTTTTCTCCCTGTTGCAGGATTTTTCTCCCTGACTTTAATAGTTGTTTTTTAAAATTTCTGTAAGGCTTCTGAACGTATACCTCATCCTTGCTAAATTCTTCAAGTGTGGAAGCTTTGAAATTTAAGCCAGAAGGATACAAAACATACAATTTTTCTTCACCTTCCCAGTTAATATTTGATAATTGGCTATGAAAGCACTTATTTGAACAGAATCCAGACAACCTCAAGTGCTTTGGGTACCTACCGTTAAAAGCAGCATTGTTATGCAACTTACAAATGGCAATTTTCCCACGCCAACCACAGATTATTTTTAATCGTCGTTTGGCACAGTGTGTGTCTGCTGTATCATTATCATGGTAAATGTTTTGTTTATTGAAAACCCACTCTCTGTGAACAACTAAGCCAACTAACATTAGGTATTAAATAGCACTCTTCACGTTGGTCCCTGAGCAAATGCTGTTGCACTCATGTATTCAACTACGTTATTGCAAGTGGCAGAATATTAGCTATTGCCAAACACTTAAATATTCTTTTTTAAACCAACTATGAACATTTTAAGGAAACTGGCTCGTTTGAGAGATTCGATGTTGCTGTTAGAGGAGTTGAGCTGACGGCATTGCCATTGCCTCTGTGTACACGGTGAGGTACGGCGCAGGGAGACACGAAGCAAAGAGCGTGTCTTGGGGTGTCCCCGTTCCCAAAGGGTCCAGGGGTGGTTCAGTTGAGAGGGGCATGTGGACAGAGGACGGACTTTGCCATCCTTCTGATCCCCAGAATCCTTCCAAAAAGCAAAAAGTATCAGCTGGAAAGAAGGATGGGAGAGGGAACTGTCAGGGACATGATTTTTATGAAGAAGAGGGAAAGAATAACCAAATTTTTCTTGTGCATTAAGGGAGAGCTGGGAAAAACAGGTTTTGTCTCTCTACTATATTGTACTCCATTTAAAAAAAAAAAAACAAAAAAAAGGAACTGCACTGGAAGACCTTTAAAAAAAAGGAAAAAAACACCAAACAACAAACCACACAGGAGTTGTCACCTTGAATGATCCATCCCCTTCTATAAACCTGAACACTGCTTCCCTTTTGGCAGGAAAGGATCATTTTAAACATCCTTAACAGACATGCTTCACTGCCCCACACTCAGGTTTTCTCACCATATAAAACCATCTATCACAAGTCAGTGAAGACCCAGGAAGAGATGAAATATTAAGCAGGATGAGCTCTCCCCTGCTTTTAAAAACAACCTAAACATGAAAAAAAAGATATCAAACTTCTCACAAGCACTACATTTCACAGGCTAAACCATAAATGTATTCAACCAAGTCAGCCTTTGAAAGTTTTCATTTAGCTCTATGAAGATAAACAGTAGATCAGCATTTTCATTAAAAAGAAATGTCATGGCTCATTCCTTTCTGTGATTGAAGAGGATGTAGCAACATCTTTCAAAACTCAAGAGAGAAACATATGCTTGCAATAAAAAATAAATAAAAATGTGATTGTTGTTCCATTAAATGTTTCAGTCTGTGATTGTAATTACTTCCTGATTGGGAAGAATTCCCATGTTAAAAACCCTATGTAATAATAGCTAAAGTAGATCAAAACAGAAATGGTAAAGCTCACTGGATCAGCCAGGGGTTGCTTCCCTAGACAAGGTGCAGGGAAGGAAACTTAACTGCTCTTCATACATTCTTTTTTATTATAATTGTGCAGCTGAAAAGACTTTCATCCCCCAATACTTCTCTATTCTCCCTCTCCAACCCATAGAATTTAGCAAAGACCTGGAGCAAAACTACTTAAATAGCTTAAGTTACAGCAGATTTTGATTGTGGCAGGTCAGAAAGTCCTCACGCAGGCAGTTGTAGAAGAGGAATAATATTTAACAGCTAGGTCTGGCAAAGACGGTAGACTCCAGCTAGCACAATGGCACCAAAAATATGTCTTTCCCTTTGATGTCAGCAACAACCAGACTGGGATGGCTCGAAGGCTGGATACGAATGAGTCATCGTCCACAAAGGAAACCACTGCCATGAAACAGGAGGCAGTGTCCCTGAGTCAGGCGACACAGACCCTGCAGACTGTTTTGTAGGGCAACAGCCTGGGATTAAAGGCTACTAAGATATAGACCAAGGAGCAAATATAGAGCAAAGCAAATCAGGGTTTTTTTTGCAAAATATCTTCCTTCACTGCAGATCTTTTGAGGTCAGAACTTTTCACTGGAGGGTACAAGTTTCAAGGAAGGATTTGTCAAGAAATATTTCTTCAGGATGAAATGAGTGGTTCAAATGAAGGGCTGATGGAGAAAATGAGGGAGGAGGAAGGAGAGAGCCTCAAGAAGCAGTAGCTGACCTTCCCAACATTATGAGCAGTGTATCTAGTTCTCATCATGACCCAAAACCTTCAGAAATATGTAACATGAAAAGCAGGAGATACAGCAGCTCTGTCTTACAGGCAACACACAACAGCTCCTCTGGGGCCCGCGGCAGGATAACATTAATGGGGATGCAGCCAAGTCCCAGACTGACCTCAGCCTCCCCTCACATCCTCCTGCAACCCTCAGTAGAGCAATCTCCATGCCATTTCCACCACCCTCTTCCCAGCAAAGCCCTTTGCTGGTAATCTTGATAGAGGGACCTAACACTTAANATCTGACACAATCCAGGATGGGAGTTGCACTTGAGCTGCTGGGTGTAAAGGTGGAAGCTAATGCTTCATTTATTGAGCGGTAGCGTGGGGTCAAACACCCAGGGCCACCAGGAAGCTGCACATGCTTGTGTGACATGTTACACCAGGAGAACCAGTCAGAAGAGATTGAAAGGAAACAGAAATGGCAGGTTTGGCTTTAGATCCCTGGGAGAGATAGAAGCAGGTGGTATTAGACCAATGACTGGAAATAAACTGCCCACGTGTTAAATCCATCTTTCAGAAAGTCAGACTCCTGGGAATTTGTAAAAACTTTCAAAACACAAAAAAAACCTCACAACTGCGCGTCAGTGATTGGATGCTCCCTATGGTAAAGGCAGGCAAAGACCTCCAAACTCCTCTTCCTGAGAAGCAGTAAAATAGACACTGATTACTGGACAAGCATTGCTGAGCAATGTCAAGCCAAAAGAAAGCTTCTGAAGTCCATACTTTCTCCCTTTTACTGAAAGCTTCTTGCCCGATTGGTGTATAAACTCCAGTCGAGAGCAGAAAACACTAGCGATCTTCATAGAGCGTCTTTCTGCAAGAATCGAAGCCCAAATTTGCAAACCAAAGTGAAGACCTGAAAGAGTTTTGGATGTTTATACAGGATTGTCCTCCATCTCTTCAGTACCATAATGTATTATACTAGTAATTTAACATAAATATATAACTGTACATAAAAAGTATACATAGAGCCACTCAAAAAAAGCATCCAGAAAACCTACAGACAAGGTATTGGAAACCTTTGGTGTTGATCATGACTACTTTCTTTGTGTTAACTTTAAAATAATGATGATTTTCTTTTATCTTAAATACATGAACAATGAAGTAAAACAATGTCAAGTCAGATGTGAAAATCCTAAGTCACTTCAAACAATCGAGATCTGATGCATACTGTAAGTACAGCTCTGCTTTCAACAGATTAAAGTACTCTCAGATCTATTTTTTGTTCTAGTCAAAGGAAGACACATTGCGTAAAACATCAGGGGGCTTTCTTTGATCAGATGCGTATCTTTACATTTCTTGTTAAACAGTTATAAAAATAAAAAAGCCTTAAAAGAGGTAAATTCAGAGGCTATTTATACTTTGCAAATGACAGTTCAATTGGGTCTTGAATTTAGTACCACTTCCGAGGTGTAAAAATAATTATTTGTACAGTAAGTTTTGGAGTTGTATCTCTAGAGGAGATAGATAGAAGAATAATCCACAGCTCTGTGCAAAACAAGTCCCACTTGGAGAGGGTTGTTACCTTCATTGAAATAAACCTCTGCTTAATATCACTGGATTAGAATAGTGAGAGTTTCTGAGCATTAATAGGGCCTTTTTGTGCCACTCTGGAAGTCCACAGGAATGATAAAACTGTCTTAATTAAGTCTAAAGATTTTCTCAGCATAAGAGATTATCCCTCTGAGAGACAGCCAGAGCAGTTCTTTGTCTTTAACAATTAGATCAGATCTGAGGTACGAATGGCAAAGCCCAGAACAGTTTCTAAAAATAAAGCATGGCAAGGACAGGGTGGTGTTCAGCCTCAACCTATAGCCTCGTTTATTGGGGTTTTTTAAGGCTTTTCCAAAAATAAAACTGAATTTGAGCTATCAAGATTTTTTATTGATTTTCCTCTGTGTCATGAAAAGAGAAGGTTAATCAACTGCTAAGAAATTGGGAGGAGATTAACCATAGAAAAGAACTTGTAATACAAAAGAAAATGGGGCTGTTAGGACCCTCATACTTAGGGTGAGACAAAAGCCACGCTGGAGTGAAGAAGGTGGATTTCTCCGTCCTTTTCTTATCTCGCAGCTCTGCAGACTTTAGCACCTGGCAAAATAAACCTCACCATGCAACGAAAGGCTGCTCTTCCTTGGACCACGTTTGTTTGTCAGATCACCAAGTCGCGCTGAGCACCACGGATGCATGGTAACAGTTTTCCTTTTCTGTGTTACCTAGGCAACTTAGTTTTAACAGTCGGAGCACAAGAGAAGGAATTCTTCTTAAAACGTCAAGAAATCAAATAACATTCTGGCAGATTAAAGGAGTTTTATCCTCATTTATCTAAACTACTCGTCAACACACTTAAAGAGATGTAGGTCAGCTGTTCTGTCCTTTCTTGAGTCCTACCAGAAACCATGACAGGGCAACCACTTTGAACAGCGTCTTCTCAGTGTCTGCTTGCCAATCCCAGCCCTCGTCTCAGAAATTATAACTTTCATCATCCGAGACATTTAGGGATTTTTCAGGAGGGCCCTACTTTGTGTTTTAAAAGTGTTTTTTTTCCTTATGACAGCCATATGTCAAGTACCAAGTAGCATTTCTAAAGTCTTGGTCTTTCAAGAAAAATGCTTACCGGTTATGCAAATAAAGGCCAGCTCAACAATTTTTTGAGTTAATCAACACAGAGCAATGGATTTATACACACAATTTTTTCAGACAGCGGAAAGCAATTTCATCCTGATTTGCAAGACCACGGCTAAGAGCTGTGTAGCTCCATTACTTTAGTGGTCCACTCTCTGCACAATTCCTGCATCTGTTTTACAATATGTTCAAAGGCATGTTATAGGACTTATACAGTATTAAATTACAACTCTACGTGTGTTAAAACTACATACATATACCTATGCTGTATACCTGCCCGATATATTATTTGTTCTCCTTCCAAAAACTAGAATAGATTGTGAAAGGTGTTTTTTAACCCAGCACCTCCACATGCACACTGTGGTATCTATGTAATGCAGTTAAAACAAGGCTGGCATTTTTGCATTTTCTCAAACCAGATGCAACTTCAGTACCTAAGGTAGGCTTTCCATTAAACTGATGTAAGAGTCGAGGAATTATTCCAAACTGGTTATACTAGACCATTATTCTCCATTTCTCTATAGGATTGGAATTTGTATGGACTACCAAAATGTATATAAATAATGTATAGGAAGATATTTTTGTCTGCAGGTGAAGCTTTGATATTCTCAGACAAGACTATTGGCAAGATGGCCAACTCATATCACCCTTTGTAGGACTTTTTTCATGTCTATGAGGTGAGGATCTGTCCCCTAGGAAATCCACTGAGACTTTTGATTCATCTTCCAGCTGCATATCAAACATTTAAGGATAAACATCCTCCTGGTAAACAAATACCTTTGGTAGCATATCTTGGAAAAAATAGCTCCATCGTGACAACTTCCAATAGTAGACATTCTCTCCTGTCCATGTTTGTGCAAAATAATTTGCAAATACCAGGTACAACAGGATAGGGGTGAATGATGAGAAAAACTCTTTTTTGCATTCATAGCCTTCAGTGTATTCTTTTCGAGTAGTTCAAAATGGCTATGTGTTAAAATGCTAATGCCAACCATTTGCATAGTCTCCTCTGAATAATAAATAGCGCAGGCTCACTGAACACGAATCACAGAGTGAATTCCGTGTCTACACAGACACACCACTGACCTTACAGTCTCCTTTACCAGTTTCAGGACATTTTCTTGATTCATTTTCTTGGGAAAGCTCAAGTGATATTTTGCTTTTATTATAATGTTTATGTTCACTGTGATTTATCCTTCATTGCACTGATCCCCACTGCGTGTGCTTCTCCACCCCTTGGAAAACTTCTCTCCACACTCCATGGTTTGATTTTCTCATTGGTTTTGACAGTTCTTTCCCATATCTGCAACAAAATCCCATATTCCAAGCAGCAATAACTGTCCAAAGAAGAAATTCTGTCCGTAGTAGCAAGTGATCACAGGAAGGCACTGTGAAGAAATGCCCTCCATCTCACAGGAATGCATCCATGCATAGGTGAAAAATGACAGAATGTTGGCAAACCAGCCCATATTGGGACACAATAGCTATTTAACCAATCCTCATCTTTGTCATCTGGCTTTTTGGGCCTTTTTTCTATGAAAGAATGGCTACTAGATCATGTAAATAATGTATTCAATTCTTCATTTCAATTATGCAAACCCAAATCTATGCAGAAAACTGAGTTTCCCTCTGGCTCTAATTTTGATATCAGAGAATATTTCTAAGCTGAAAATGCAGTATCAGGCCATGGTGGAGACCATAAACCCAGCTTAATTTGGGGGGTGGGGGTGGGGGTGTTGAGGGTAAAAGAATCTTCTCTAGAATGATTAAAAAGCCATCTCTGCCTTTTTCAAATTAACTGCATACGAGGCAGTACAAAACAAGCACAGAAGCAAAGCAGTTTGCAAAGCATTCGATTTTCCCTGAAGTTTCTGCCAGGCCCCAGAGTCCAGACCTGCACCATAGATGTATATTTAGCCTTGCAGGCATGAGTAGCCCGGCTACTTCATGGGCATGGTGGAGTGGTTCCTTGTAGGACGTGGCTGGAGGACACATTGTTTGCAAGATGAAGCTTCTATTGTGGAGAACCAAATTTCATTAACACATTTCAGGTGAATTTTAGAGTATTATACCTCGAGGAGATGCAGATTTGGGTCTGAATAGGAAGGACCTCACAGCTGCAACCAGGCAGCATAACCCAGAACCAATTTAATTATACTAATTTCAGCTAACGAAGCAGTGCAGATGAAAACCTCTTAGACAACACACATACACACGCTCCCTCCAGTAAATCTTTGTTAAAAGACTGAAACCTGGTCTTAGAGTCACCTGCACACATTTTGTAGATATCAGAGAAACATGTGGCCTCTAACCCATCAGCTTTCGTTCCTCTAATTACTTATCAGAGAGCATGAGAGCGCACAAATAAGAGCTGAACATACTTGAACAGAAAAAGTAAGGAATTAAAGGATGGATACACAAAACTTCAGGGATATTCACAGAATCACAGGTTGGTTGAGGTTGGCAGGGACCTCTGGAGGTCATCTGGTCTAACCTCCTGCTCAAGCAGGGCCACCTACAGCCGGTTGCCCAGGACCGTGTGCAGGTGGCCTCTGAATATATCCAAGGAAGGAGACTCCACAACCTTTCTGGGTAACCGCTGCCAGTGCTTGGTCAACCTCAGAAGTAAAAAAGCGTTCCCTGATGTTCAGAGGGAACCTCCTGTGTTTCAGTCCGGGCCCTTTGCTACCGAACAGAGCCTGACTCCGTCTTCTTCCCACTCTCCCTTCAGGTATTTATACACTGGTGAGTTCCCCCCCGAGCCTTCTCTTCTCCAGGCTGAACCGTCCCAGCTTTCCCAGCCTTTCCTCGTAGAAGAGGTGCTCCAGTCCCTTCATCATCTTTGTACCCCTTGTCTGGACTCTCTGCAGTATGTCTGTGCCTCTTTTGTACAGGGCACGGGTTCAGTTATTAAGTAGGAGGACCTTGTTTTTGACCGGGAAATGAGACTGAAAGCAAGAGGAGGGAGCTCCTGTTCCCTCCCCTGCTCAGCCTCAGCTCCCTCCAGCTGCCCCTGACCGAGCCGTACCCAGGTTCCACGGGAGTATCTGCCACCGAAGCACCCTGCGTTTCCCTTATCAGAAGGTTTTGATTAAGTATCGTGGGTGGTTTGATAAAGTAACTGGTACTGCAATAAAATCATGATGGCAGCTGCTGCACAGCTACCTGGCAGCTCTTGAAATACCACTGTAAAGCGGAAAGGACACAGAACTGAACAGGAATATTTTCAGCAGGATCCCACAAGGATTAATCGGTGTTTTTCATGTTTTTATTAGTAATATGAGGAAGGAAAACTTTCCGTCATACCCTCACTAAAATTTGCAGGGGAAACAAAGAATGGGGCAGGGGAAAACATGAAAGAGGAGTGGTCACTGATCAAGACTTGCATTAATCTTTAGGAGACCAGGTAAAGCAAGCAGCACTCCTCTAACTAGGGAGAAACATAAAATTGTACATCTCTAAGTATATGGCAGAGCTAACAAGCAGCAAACCCCATCTTGTCTTGATGCGTATGCTTCAAAAAGCCTACTGATACATCAGAGAATTTGGAAACTTACTTCACATGGAAAGAGTCCAAGACTTCTGTCTTCTTAGTGTAACCAAAAGAGTAGTCAAAAGAAGATTTAATCATGATCTATAAACACCAATATGAGGAATCATTCTGTGGCATTGGAGTCTTCAATTTTAGCCAATAAATCTATGAGAAGGCCCAAAGATACAAGAACAGCCATCAAACAAATGAAGGCAGATTAGATTCATGTATTTTAACAGATCTGGTAGTGGCACTTTCAAACGATCCCAGAAATTTTTATATTTAAAAATTTTTTAAAAAGCTTTTTTTTTAAAAAACAGATATGTTCTATCCCCTCTTTTTAGTAAAAGTCAAACTAAATGGTCATAATATTTCCTCATAGACTGGTCTTTTCATGTATTAAATGAAACATGTTATTTTATATCAGAGTTAGGAAGAATTATTGGCATAGGGGGACTTCTAAACAAAACACAGGGTTCAGAAACTTTCCATTATTATCACTGAGGACAACCGTGAGTAAATATTATCTGCCATGGGGTGAACGTTGTTGTAAGAAATTCTGTTCTTCCATACCAAAAACGTGGCACAACTAACCTGAAGTTTGCAAATCTATTACCATCACCATCTAAAATAAACTCCAGCGAGGCACCAAAACTGATGTTACTCTTGCTTTGGAAAGCTCTACACATTTTATCATGGTACAATGCTAGAAAAACATAAGACCAATCAAAGCTCCTTTAACTAGAAAATTTTAAAAAAGGGTTACATAATTACTTGAACCGGTTTAGTCATAAGTCAATAACGTGATGATTTCCTGGAAGCTTTGAGCCGCTCTCCCTTACCCTGACAACATGCAGATATGCTTCCTGTGCAAATTCAAGGGAATTTAATTATTCTCAAACTTTCCCTTTGATTCATGAGGAGGGAACAGCAAGCTAGCCAAGACCGTCAAGATATTTCATGGCTTCTAAATAACAGAGCCAAGAGTTGCTGAAGTTTGCAGTCAAGGCTTTTAAATGAGAATGATCCTAAGTAGAGGCACCAGCAAAGCCCAATATGTTCATTTCAGGTGGAAAGTGAATTGTTATAAAAGGATAGACAAAGAAAAGTTAATAAAGCCTTGACTGACATTCAGGTTGAACCCTAGTTAAATTATATGCAGAGATATTACCTTTTAGAGAAAACAAAAGGTATTGCTGACATGGATACGTCAGAGCCAAAGCTGCACAAGTCCCCGAACTGATAGGGTGCTTGATACCACCCGAGTGAGGGAGCAGGAATTACAGATGGCCAACACCTGCTGCATTACTGATTTGGATTCTCTTCTTTTAAGCCTGTGGGCATAATTTGAATTTTCAGTTCCATTTGTACTAGACCAAAGTTTTCTGTCAAGGCACCATCTGTAGCAATGAAATTCATATCCAGTTCCAATTCCTGACACAAACCAAACCAAACGAAATGAAAATTATACCCACAAAACAGCTACATGAAAGCACACAACTTCAAAATATCAAACTCCTTACTTATCATATCACATTTACACCCTGTATAAAATGCCCTCTGGGATGATTTGGAACAGCCACATGCAGTAAAAGCCACAGTAAAATCAAAAGAACAACAGTCTGAAGAAGGCTGACAGGTCTGCATCCCCAGGCACTGCCTCCAAAATCTCCCAGTTTATCCTTATGGGGGCAATCGGGGCCCTATGGGTCAGTTCAGCAACCACAGGTGTGTTGGTCCATAGCATAGAGGTGACCACCTGCACTGAGCAACCAGACGCAGGTGAGACAAGCGGTTAGGAGGAGAAAAGGGAAGCGCTTCTGATAAAAAAGAGCATCTCTGAATTGCTTTATTTTGTTTTCTTTCTTATATGTCGTGATCTTCTGAAGGAAGTAAATGACTGATGATGGGAAGAGATCCAGCAGTTTTGCATAGGTTTTTCCCAGCAGCGTTCAGAAGAGAATTGGATTCTCAGCCAGGTAACAAAAATAGGAATGAATATCTTACAAGGGAAGAAACTGAAGGGTTTTCAACGCTTTTCATATTTTAAGCTGTGAGAAGCACACCTCAAAGTGTTGCCTAAACACAACATGTAAGCAGAGAAACTTGCCCACGTTCTTGGTTCACGCTTGCCGAGCTGCGGCAGAGAGGAAGGGAAGGTGTTGTAACACGCTCCAGGCTCATGCCAGAGCCATTGTGCAACTTGTTACTACAGGGTGGAACCAGGAAGAGCTCTAACCAGTTGGGTCACACTCAACACTTCTCTCACTTCAGTAAATATTAATTATTTTGGGCTGGTAACCCAGTAGAACTGTTTGACATGTGCATTTTTTCTGTCCTTTTGCAAAGAATTTAAGAACTTGAATGCCTTTGATACCACTGTGGTGCTGACCATCAACTAATATTCATGTTAAAGTTACCCCCAAGGGAAATTAAGCATCCAGGCAGTAGAAGAGAGAACCAACCTACTGGTGAAGGCACTCTTCTTGGAGGCATGAGTTGAAAACCTTTCAGATAAAAGAGAAAGCTGTACCAAGGCCTCCTGCACCATGGATGACCATGAGCCCTACCTCTTTTCCCCTGGATGAGTTTCATGAGAAAGAGATCCCACAGGCATCTAATTTCAAAAGACAGTTCGACATCATGATCCTGCTCTGACTCTTCTCTGCCAGCCACAGAAAGTCACGGGCAGACCCAGCACCGCCGGGGCGGGGGCAGGACCGGTGTTGCCGGGCTGCTTGTCCACCTCCGTCACAGCCTCCGCAGCCAAGGATCAACCAGCCAGATCACATCTGCCCGTCACTCCTCTCCTAAAGCTGCCAGACATTAAATAGTTTCTGCGAGAGATACGGTTGGCTTGATCAAGCCAATTTATGGAGCTGTTGCTACAGACAGTTAAAATTTATGAACAAATTTGGATTAATTAGATTGTATATAAACATTTTTTAAAAGTGCATGCAGAAATAACTAGGAACGGGAACTAAAGCCACCAAGATTTGTTTTGAGAAATTTGCAATTTTCCTCTGAAAGCATGTACGTGTGACCACAGGCTTTACACCACACGTATGTAGTCATGCGTAACGAGGGAAACATTTTGTGGCTTTTGTCTAAAGTTGCTTAACAGCTTTGAAACAACCACCATCCTCTGAGTAGCTGGATGAAGGGTTCGGTGTACAGGTACCTTTTCTGGTATTCGAAAAGAACATTCGAAACTGCTCACAACCAGCTCTTCCACAGCGTAAAAGTTGTATATTATGAATTAACATTTGTGCCACACTCAGCTGAGCCTACAAGCCCTTTTCCCTGGTCACTGCACACGCTGATAACGAAGGATAGACTGATGCAGTGATTAAAAAGGAAGACTGGAGAGGCAGGGCAAGACTGAGGCCACCCAACAAGTCCCTGATAGAGGAATGCAATCCGGGTTTTAAACAGCTTAACCCTGCTAAGGCCGGTGTCTCCCTGCATGTTGAGTCCCTGAACAACCTGAGAAGCTGCTGCTATTCCCTAACGCTTTGGTTGCAGAGGTGGCCATTGATTTGTGACTTAAGGATAACCAGTGCAACATCACCTTCCTGAGCCTGCAGACAGCCTGAAACAATTTTGGGGCCATTCAGCAGATATGTGGATGGTTTACCTTCCCTAAACTCCCGGTGTGATAGTAGATTGAAAGCCTACTCGTGACTTTCTCCACTAGCATGTTTTACTGAAAGTCTCCTAAGCAGGTGGAAGAAAACAGGGTAGAAGTCAAGCTTGTGAGATAAAAATCAGGAGCTTTACAATGAATTAGGGCTGATCCTGTTTAGAAAGTCAATGGTGCTGAAAGCAATAGGCTCCCTCCTTCCCACCTCACTCCAGGAGCTGCTTCCCGCTGTTCTCAGCCACCCACGGGAGCTCCTTCAATGCCAGTGGAGAACAAAACCCCCGAGGAGATGGAGGGTGGGATCCTGCCCCCCACCTCCTAGTGTGTGTCCACCACAAAGCTCACTTCTGCAGCAGAAAGTTATGCAGCTTTTTTCTAGGTTTGCAGGGGTTTTTCTGGATTGGCTTTCTGCTGGATTAATGGTAGCATGAGCAGAGGGCTGAAGCTGGTGCAGTGGAAGCCATGACCATGTGTGATGGGACCGAAGTAAGCAGATAGGCTTGCACTAGCCCTACTTATTTGGCTGTACCCTTAAGTGAGGGGAAAGAGGGAGGACAAACACAACAGAAGAGCTGCAAAGACACAACAATTCTCCTTAAAAATAAATTTTCCTAAGTGCTAATGTAACAAAACAGCAACAAAAAAAAGAGGAAAACATGAGAACACAAAGTTAAAATTAATGACAAACTTCACAACATATTCCTTTAATCCCCGTGCTGATAACAGACAGTGTAAAGCTCATTAGTAATTCTTTGCAGGATTGAAGTCATAAACTCACAGAATAGTTAAAAAGGGTAGCCTTACTTTTTGCTGTTTTGTTCTTTCAAGTGTTGCCATGTACTGGATGCATTTAATGTGCTTAGAAAAAGGGCAAGAGAGGTCTCCGCAACTAGGAGATTTAGAAGGAAATTGTCACTTTCTACTCTTTAAGTGTCAATTTTGTAAATTCTAGATGCAACAGTAACAATCGAAAAAGTAAATTATATTGGGGGAGGTTGTTGGTGATGGGGAGAGGTTTGACACAGAGCTCCTCACACTCAGTTGCAGAGGTTTGTTCAGGAGTTTAGTATAGGTGCTATAATGCACTTCTACAGAGCAATAGTAACATCTAGTGGACATGGGGGAAACATTGCAGTTCCGCATTCACCATTAGGAATGGAAACAGATTTAAGGAGAAAATATGGGTATGCCCTTACCCCCATCCCCCCCCTTTTTTTTAAATATATGCATACACCTACTTAAACAGCCCTAGTCAAATCTCACTGGTACTTTGTCAAATTTAAATAGGATGCTTTGCTATTTCTGTTGGCAAGAGAACTAAATTAACTACCCACACACCAAAAAAAATGCAAACCCCACAGCAGGTGGGGAGACGATGATGGGCTGCAGGAAGGGAGAGCTTGGAGGAGATCTCAAAATCTGTCCGCACGCACAGAGCTTCTGCAGCGAAGTACCAAAATGAATAGTTCCCTTAATTTACAGCGTCCCAGTACGTTATTTGACGTAGGCAATACGCTAGCGCAGACAAACCCATCTGGAAGTACTCTCAAAGCAAGGGAAACTGTATTTTGTATAGAGGTGGTCTCATTCTTTGGCAAAATGCTTTACCCAGGGAGCAGCAACTGAACTGCAAACTCACCATCTTCCTAAGAGGGAGCCACATTTATTAACTGCTGTCTTATAGCACAGTCTGAAACCTTGGAAACTCAGGGAAGGGAAACAAGGTGAATTTTATTTCTCCATTCTCTCAGAGTCAACATTTAGCAATGGGAGAGGCAATGTGCATCTCTCTCAACTACCTGTTGAAGTCTCATCCCTGATGAGAAGAGATGGAAAAACATCAAAGTCTTGTAACAAAATATCTGAAAATTATCATTTTAATCAGGAAACTAGATTAAGAAATGGATATTGGAAAATTTAATATTTTAGAAAGCCAAATGTGAAACACTTCAGTTTGGATACTTTGGTTAATCTTTTTTTTTATATTATCTGAAAGTTTTTTCTTTTCTTGAAAGGACACTTTGGGTTTTTTTACTTTGGAGGTAGCTTTTATATCAGAGTCAGTTTTCATTAAAACTCAATAAAAAGCTTGCCTGTACAATACAATCTCTGTCTTTCTGAATAGGGAGAACAACTTCCTTTTTCCTCAGAACAAATGGATTTGGCTGGATCTGCAACCTTGTTTGGCTATCACTGTGCTAGAAGATACCCAATACAAGCTTTGGGAGGTCACCTTCTCCTCCTTCACAACTTTCTTCTTACACATTTACTAAAACTAAGAGCTCACTTCTTGCCTCACAGCTCCCTTTGGAGAACCAGTATCCAGATGTTTCAGATTCATAAAGGCTTCAGTAGCAAAAATCCTCCCAGGAACCTTTTCTCAGGCAGAATTCAATCAATCTTTATCTCCTCCTTTACTGAAAGCCTTACCTAACCACGCATCTGTTACCACTACTTCTGCCCAGAGAGGACCGCATCTCCACTGAAAGCCAGTTGCCTCCAGGCCTTTTGCTTCACCCTGGCTACAATTTAAAGGAAATTTCTACAGCTGGACTTGCAGTTTCTTTGCTGAAAGAGATGCAGTAGCAATCAGCTGGAATGAAATTCAGGCCACTTAAAAGAATTTCACTCAGCCCAGTGAAAAGATTTTTTCACTATCCACACTCCATTTTCTCCCACTTGCTGAAAAGTATATAGTCCTCAAAATTGTCATGAATACTAATGTGTAGCTGAATTTTAAAGCCCCTACTATCAAATAGCTTTAGTAGATAAGCTCAATGAAGATGTGAAGGCATTGGATCTGTTCCCTCTAAGCCTTTCAGTAGTCTTATTACATACTCAAGAGGCAACCACCCATTACAGCTGTCTGACTACTCAAACTTGCATAAAGCTTGTTTTTTCTTTTGTCTTCCAATTTTGTTCTTTATAGTCAAGTAGCTCCCTTAGCTGTTATCTGGCCCGGATGACAGTCTTCACTAGGTTATTTCAGGTGTTTCATCCTGGTTAGCCTTATAATTGCCCTATTTTAGAGGAATGGGTCACAAATGTTAACATTTTCAAGAATAACTTCTTTTAACTATTACATTAGTAGTGACGTATCTAGTTTTAACAAATCACTTGTACCACTTTTTCTGTTTGTTCTGAAAGACCACAAAAAGGCCCTTTATCCATCACACATATTATTGCAGCCAGATTTCACAACAGCCTTCAAGGGCAGATGACCCTACCAACACCCTACCCAACCCATGGGAGCCAAAGGAACACACCCTGATCCAAGAATTTATTTATAGTTTAATTAAAGTCTTGATAGTCTAACCCAAGAATTATCATTCATCCAATTACAATGATACAAAGATTTATAGACCAAAGCATCCAATTATAACAGCTCTTTTGCTGTTGATGATATAATTAAAATCCATACACGCAAAACTTTCTCACAGCTACCCCTTTTTCTGGTGTTTTGCCCACGTTCAGTGAATGTCGTTACATCATCGTCAGCATCCCACGCTCCTCACCAGCAGGATTATAATGCTGATAATGGGATTTCTTCCTCTTCACTCTTGAGTCTGTGTGGGTTATTTTTATGACTTTCCTAATGGTTTGCTTGCTTGCTCTCTCCTTGTTAGTGCATTAATTCCATGTTATATCAAGTTTTACTGTATATGGTAGAATTACTCTATATTGGATACTTGTTCTTTGTTCTCTTTGTTTTAACTAAAATCAGCTTTATCCAGTGTCCATGGTTACATCCTTTAAGGACCAGTAATGACCATTCATTGTACGTGTTTACAGCTGACAAGTAGTTACCATTCTGTGCCCCACACTCTCAAGGCCTCTGAAGCATCTCGTGCTTGTGTTTTTGGGGCCCTCTGCTATAATCTCCTACTTTTTGGGTGCTAATAAGTTATCAGCACAAGCTACTTGCACGTACATTCTTGTTCCAGGGTCACTGAATGGTGCACTCTGTAAAAATAGTGATCCATTAAGAGGTAAATACACGTAGACACATGCAGACACACTGCTCTGGTACCCATTTCCTAACAATATAGTAACATTTACAGCAATTTCACTGGTATACCATCAAGACTGCTCTACAACACGTTGGACTCCCATGTTACTTAGCTCATAGCAGGAAGCTTCCTTCCTAGTGAAAAACTAGAAGGAGAGCCGCAAGCTCTACTACATTTCTCTTACTTACACATGAAACCAAGCCTCTCTAAATTACTCTAGTACCAGGAGATCTTGATATTTAATTTCCTTCAATCTTTTGTCAATTTAAGACTTCCTTTCTACTCACTGCAGACCCTTCTCTGAACCTTCCATCCAACTGTAATTAAAGGTTACTTGAAATTTTATTTAAAGATCTAAAGAATTAAATCTGAATAACTTAGTTCACCTTCTCTGGAGCAAATTTTGCAGGACCATTACATTTGGGTTCATTTATTCATCTTCCTAAATGTTCATTATTGCTCACTCCAGGTTTTGCTCTAGCTCCTTCTGCAAAGTTTCCAACCGTGATAAAGGAAGAGTCCAGAAGGACGTGTATCTGCTCCGTATGTGTTTTAGCATGATCACCAGCTTCTAGCAGCTTTTCCTGGAAACTGGATCCCACCTATGGTGGTCTTATGCTAACAACTCTTAAACACATCGAGAGTTGTCAGTTGATTTTCTCAGGAGTCAAACCGAAGGTGGGATTTGTTGTTTCTGGGTAGTTCCTCGTTGTTGGAGAAGTCAGACCACCGCAGTCTGGTTTCCCTCACCGGCTCATAGCACATTAGGCGTCTTCCCCTTCCCTCTACTGTCTTCCTGGCATCCCTGAAAATATATTAGAATAACTCTGAGTAAGTGATTACTTTTTTTTTTTTTTAATTTCCCAAAGGTAAGAAAAACCTCATTAAGTTTGCCACAGAGGATTTACCATCAGGAATAAACTGGAAGTGGCATTCAGAAATAGAAATCAGCTACGCCAGCCAGCGGGGCCCCATGAGACAGACTGGCTCTCATCTCAATATAACACACCCCCGATATAACACACCCTCGATATACCACACCCTCGATATAACACCCCCCCGATATAACACACCTGCTCAAGCAGGGGAGCCTGGGGACCTACTGCACAACCCTGCTGGGCCTGGGGAGCTCCTGAGGACCAAGCTGCCAAAGGAAAGAGGTCAATAACAGCACTGAAGTTAAAGACTACCTGGAGCGAGAGACACTGAGAAGAGTCTGCACGCTCTTTCAGTTTCCCCAAAAAAAAGCCAAAAATTGCATGCTACAGTACACTAACCAAGAAAATTGCAAGTAAATATATTCCTGCGAAGAGTTTCTCCACCGCTCCATCCACTGGGAAAGTAATTAAGCTTTATATCACCTTGCAGACAGCCTCAGGTACTTCATGCAAACCGGGGTCTGACTAATAATACAGCCTTGAAGGCAAAATTCCCAAACACTCCGTTTTAGGATCATCTGAATTAATATTCAGGGTTCTTCAGCTGAAATGCTTTGCAGCCCTGAGGGACAACAATGTGTCACATTTTACTCCTCTAGCTTTAAAGACAGATATGATATCCAGAAGAGCCTAAATTCTCTTTTACTATAAGACCAATTTAGCAACATAAATGTGCAAATGAGAATTTATCCGACAGCATCTATATCCTAACATTCAATGCAGGCTTCCTAGACCCCAAAGTGACACATTAGTATCATTCCCATCTCGATCTCTCCGACTCCCTTCCATCAAAGAAATAAAAATGTAATTTTGAACAAGATGTTATGAGCTGACATTATCAATAAAAGAAAAACTTCTTAAGAGTAATTCAGTTTGTTACTGACTGCTTACTTGGACTACAGATTGCCTGTTTCAGTGCTAATCTATCTTTTCTCATTTAGTGTTTGTATTAAAATAATGACCCATGGTCAAAACTGAACTTAAAATTAGAAAGGGAAATTCATAGCATTTTCAGAGCGTTTTGTACGTACAAATACATTCATATTGACTTCTTGGGATATTTGTAATAGTATTCCTTCAAAATTCAACTTTGCAACATCAGATCAAAGCACTAATCGGTTAAACCGTCCTTGGAGCCACTTTCAATTTTCCCTGATTTATCCCTTATGGAATAAATTAGTGGAATAAAATTTCAGTCTGTATTAGGATATACAGCCAGACTTTCAAAATCCCATATTAGCTAACCAATTTCTGCAGCCTGTGCCTTGACTCTCATTTGCTCAACATGGACATTACGTATCAGCTAAATTTACCTGGAATTTCTATTTCAAATGAAATTTTTGCATTCACATAGCTTTTGAATCTCCAGTTTAAACAATTAAAATTAGTGATTTTATTTCAGCTTGTTTCCATGCTCCTACCAAAAAGGAAAGAAAATAGAAAACACAAAGGTTTTTTATTTTTAGCAAACTCAATTTCTACCTGTTTTTCTTTTCTTTCCCTTGTCTTTTTCTCCACCCACCCACCCCTCCAAGGAAAACCTTTGGTTTTCTAAGTAAAGAAAAAAACAAGGAGAGTTGATGAAATAATTCCAATTTTACTGCTTTCCACACAGGAGCTGGAGGAGGATCAAACCAAAGCCCTCAGAAACAAGATGCTGCGGTGTTAGAAGCCTTATGAGTATCTGGGTGCACAGACAGAAGGATCCCTCTGAGCCTCCCAACTTCTGCAGGTACCAGCCAGCCGAGGAGAACACAGGTGCCTGAGGTACCATATGGAACATGGGCGATGCCACGTGTCTATGGCCATCCTACGGCCTGTCCACGTAGGATTATGTGGTTGAACAGGTTCATCGTGAAGGCTCCATGGTTATATAAACTCTCCGCTGTCTTCGGTACCTACTTCAGATTACAACAATAGAGAAATTACATTACCCAAGGTGAGTAATGATCTCTGCAAGCTTCTTTCTGTTGATGAAAACTACTCTGCAATTCATGCCTTCAAAGTCAACTCCAAGCATAATCCATTCATAATAATTTTACCTTTATGGAACAAATCTGGTCCCTTGAATTATGACTGGGGCAGTGGAAAATCATGAATAAGAGAATACTTTGTAGAGCTGATGGTCGTCATCACACACTTGAAATAAAGCCCTTTATGTGGTTGGGGAGGGGATGGGGGGAACAGAGAACATCCCGTTTTCACCTTAGGAAAAAAAAAATAATTAAAAATATAATCAAACCCTGGCACTTTATTCCCATGTGTTTTGCTCCCACCATGCTGGTATTGTTGTCCTAAATTCAAGCTACAGTGAGAGTAAATGATCGACCACTCAGAGATGTGCCCATTTCCAATTCCTTTCCTCCTTAATGGTCGTACTGACTCTGGGCATAACTAAGCAGAGTTCTGCTAAATGTCCTTAACCCTGAGGCCCGGGTTAAGGACA
>VZTQ01013169.1:0-52401 GCA_013400755.1 Pelecanoides urinatrix
TGAGGTTCAGCAAGGGCAAGTGTGAGGTCCTGGACCTGGTCTGGGGCAATCCTCAGCATCGATAGAGGCTGGGGGATAAAAGGGATAGAGAGCAGCCCTGCCCAGAAGGACTTGGGGGTACTGGTGGACGAAACGTTGGACATGAGCCGGCAATGTGTGCGCGCAGCCCAGAAGGCCAACCGTATCCTGGGCTGCATCCAAAGAAGCCTGGCCAGCAAGTCGAGGGAGGTGATTCTGCTCCTCTACTCTGCTCCGGTGAGACCCCACCTGGAGTACTGCGTCCAGCTCTGGAGCCCTCAGCAGAAGAAAGACATGGACTTGTTGGAGCGGGTCCAGAGAAGGGCCACAAAAAAGTTCAGGGGGATGGAATGCTTCCCCTGTGAAGAAAGGCTGAGAGAGTTGAGTTTATTCAGCCTGGAGAAGAGAAGGCTCCTGGGAGACCTTATTGCAGCCTGTCAGTACGAAAAGGGGGCTTATAAGAAAGACGGCAGCAAACTTTTCAGCAGGGTCTGTTGTGACAAGACAAGGGGGAATGGTTTTAAACTAAAAGAGGGTAGATTTAGACTAGCTATAAGGAAGAAATTTTTTACAATGAGGGTGATGAAACACTGGCACAGGTGCCCAGAGAGGTGGTAGATGCCCCATCCCTGGGAACATTCAAGGTCAGGCTGGACGGGGCTCTGAGCAACCTGATCTAGTTGAAGATGTCCCTGCCCACGGCAGGGGGATTGGACTAGATGACCTTTAAAGGTGCCTTCCAACCCAAACTATTCTATGATTCTATGATTCTATGTATATTGCTTTCTTTTCTTTGCGCTTAAGGAGCAAAAAGCAAAGTTAATGTCAAATCAGAAAGTAAGGGATAAGTTCTTTTTTCTTGCTGGTCCCTTTCCCTCACTAAAAGCTATCAACATGAAAAAGTGAAATGTGAAGGTGATGGTAGAAGGAAATACACTTCAGAGGAGAAATAGCTCCATCTATCACTGCAAGTTACAGTCTCTTAAAATCACTGAGAAGTCTTACTTTACTGTGTAGTAAAAAAGAAAATTCATTATGGCACATAACTGCAATAAATTGACATAGTAAGTAGTTTTGGGTGTATTTCACCAATGCATACTATTTACTACTCTAAAATCCCAGCCTTGCCAGTTATTACATGCGGATGCTTGGGTTCACCCTTGTAAAACTGAAACCAACTCACCCGTAAGAAGATAGCTAATCAGTATCAAGGCAGCCAAATTTCCTGCAGCAAAATTTCTGGCACAGAATCTTGAAAAAAATTTGAATCCACAAAAGATAAGGAATTTCTCCAAAAATAACACATAGATAGAAGTAAAATGCAACCATTGTAAGCCTCAGGGACACCTCATGCATAAGGTACTGATCGGTAGGTGAACAATTTTGGGACCACAGTGGTCTAAGAGGGAAATCAACCACCTTCCTTTGTGTTCCTCCATTACCCCTCTTCTAGGCATCTCATGTAAAGAACCATGGCTAACTCAGTTAAGAAACCAAAAAAAGGAAGAAGATAAAAAGAAGAATCCCCCCTCCCCCCAGTTTGTAAATGACCAAAATTTTTTAACAGGCACTGGAATTCATCTATGGTATTTACTCTGCTGATGTTTCAAGTACTATGAACTTACAGACTCTTGCAAGATCTGTCAGCAGTGTGCAAGAAACAATACAAATGTACTGAGAACAGGAAACAAAAGTAAGCATACACAAGAAAGCCCACTCCTATTCAAACTATGCTTCACCAAGCCTTAAAGAAATTAAAGGCTTATTCTGACAAAAGTTAGCTCTTCAAACTCTTACCTTTTTACTTCCAACTCATGGTGTTTGCTGCTATGATTTTTAATCTTCTTCCTGGAAGAGAAATGGAATTGAGTTATTTGATACCAGCCTAAGATGGGGGGGAAAAAAAAAAGAAAACTTACAGGAAAACTGTATGGGTCTGTTCAGACACAAAGCCTCCCCCTGCAAAATTTGCTGTGGTAGCTCTACTAACTTGTGGGAGAAAGCTGGAATGATCTGGACCCTCATCTGCAAACTGGGTCCTTCTGGAGGTAGATGAAAGGGTTTTTAGGCATGTAAAGGGGCATCTCCAATTCAACAAGATGTCTTGGTTCTCTTAAAAGTTCCACTCCCTCTGGGACTTTCAGTAACTAAAATATTCTGGTTCCCAGCACCCGACAGACTAAGCCTTCTGCAGCCCCTTTCTATTCACAAGGGGTTTGTAATGGGAAACAACATTGCATAGCAAATGGATGAAGACATCAAGCTCTTTATCTTCCCATGCTCTTATTCCCAACCTGCAAAGGCAGAGGTGCTACCATCAAATAGTTCAAAAGTTAAAAACAAATCACAAGATTAAAAAAATGTTCCTAATATCTTGATATTGGAGGTGAAGATTATATTGCATTTTTGCATTCAGACATCCTGTATATACCACCCTCTCTCTTTGAATGTGTGAGAGTGAACAAGTATTTTATCTACTCACCAATGCATGGAAAGAGGTGATTTGGGGTGGTGCTAAAGAGCTGATAAACATCTGTTTATTCTCTTTCTATTGTCCCTTGACACAGAGACCTAAATCTTGGTCCCCCATGAGACAGCTCTGTTCCCTGTCAGTCGTTCTTTAGCACCCCTATCTGTTCTCCTCTCCCAACTGCGTTTATGCTCCCCCAGCTGCTGCAGGATCCATTTCTGAAGCTTCCTCTTGAAAAAGGTGAGTAAGAGCATAGGAGAAAAGAATCCAAAACTGGGAAAGAGAAGGCAGGAAAGCAACTGGGAGAAAGGGAGAAAAACTGTGGGCAAACTACTGCACAGCCAGCCGGCATCATGGCGGCTGGGCTGCAGCGCTGCCTGCGCTCAGAAGGAAATGTTGGGTAGAACAGACTTCACCCTGCAAGGAGACATGAGCACCCGCAGCTACCAGCAGTGCCTGGACCCTGCACCGGGCTCAGGGAGAGTCAGAAACGCTTGAGTTTGCCTGTGACCCTGCAAACTTGGTATTCTGGTGACTCTGGCTGGGGGTGGGGGGGGGCCTGACAAGGCCCATGATAAGGTAGGCACATGGGCACAGGTTTTCCAGGCCAGCACCTTGAGGAGTCTCCCTTCTCCCCAGCTCTTTGCTGAGCCTGATATTCTTCATCATCTCTCAGAAATCAGCAACTCCAGCAGTAAGGTAGGTGTGCACTAGTTTGGGAATTCATTAGTTCAGTGCCACCATGGAGACAGGCAGGGGATCCCCACAGTGTTACACAACCAGAAAACGCCTGAGTCATGTGAAGTAAGGTTTTAAAGATCAGCCCTCTCCTCAGGGGAAAAACATGACTTTATTTCTCTGAGCTGTTCTGAGGTAAGTTTATAAAGTGAAAAAGAGAGTTAAGAAAGTTATGTCACACCAGTAAAGAGATTTGCTTTGTGCTTTAGCTCGTTTTTGAGTTTTAATTGGAAACTTGATGCTGTCATGCCTTGCATTTTGATCTTATAGTACAGGGAAGTGTTGTTTTTAATTGCAGGACATATCAGTTAGCAGTTAATATCCAGGCAAAAGGTAGGAAATATTTTTATTTGTTTAGGACTTAATACAAATGTATTACAGCGGGAGCTTGGCCCCACTAAACTCTCTGCAGGTTGTCTTCTTCCACTCACAGGCACAGCAGCAAGCTGTACTCATATGAGGCTCAGGTTTTACTGTTTGTGCCTGTCAAAAGGAGAGAAGATGAAGAAATCAGGAAGATAAAAAGAAACACCTCCCTCCCTTGATCTTGTTTGCATATTCTGAATTAGAGTATTATTTAGGAAGTTTACTGGTGAATTGAGCAACTAGAATAGGCTTTCCTAGAGGCCAATGGATTTGAGCCCATCGTGGTGCATGCATTTCAGCATGCTGTGGTGCTTACATTTAAAAAAAAAAAGTTTTAGCAGTTAATTTACAGTAACTGTCTGATGAAATAAAGTCTCCCAGAAACAGAGAGGAAGTATAATCAGTCATGGCATGCCTACTTAGAGCAGTTTACATAAGCAGCAGAAACAAAGATGTGCTTATGTGACTAAATAAACACCCCATATCTGCTGTAGATAAACTTGTCTTCCAGATCGTTATTTCTAAGACAAGGCAAGTCTTGATGTCTGAAATTGATCATTAAATTAAGATGCCTGGGCACGTTGTTGATAGTTGTAAATAGTTGTATTAACAAAAAGGTCACAGTGACAGAAAAACCCAAGTTCCTCAAATATTGACATTTAGATGCAGAATTGTTTGGGAGATACAATTTTTGGTGTGGGAATTTTCAAGGGGACAGGGTAGAAGGTTAAAACAGATTCATTCCATAAGTCATTCTTCTTTGAAGAGCGCACCCTAAGGCACGTTACCTGATCATATATTATTTCTGGTAATGGAAGGCTTGCAGCACTGGGAAATGACTTACAAAAGCACCTCTAGAAAACATGAGTGTCCTAAAATAGTTGCATGTAAATAACTGGTCTTTCTTCTTTGAGTAATTGTCTAACATACACATTTATATTGTGGGCAAATACAGGCAGTGACCACGTTAAAATGCCTGGCAGAGAATCCCTGGCTTCCTACCTGAACAAAAGCCAAGCTGACCGCACGGTCGGTTGGACGGTAAAGAGGAGGCTGCGTCTCCTCTCTGGCTTGCGGCACCAGTCTAGCCTGCTGGCCTGGCTGATTTGACGCAACTCTTCTCGGGGTTAGTTGAACTGGTGCATCCTGGCACCATGTAGTTACTAGATCCAACACAAGGGAGTAAGGAAGGAGTTGAGAGATGAAGGCTTAAGGCTGGGGTAGAAGAGAAGCAACACTCATCCAGTCCGACAGCTGCTAAAATCAGCTCTTCCTTAAGGTCAAATTGCAACCTTCAGGACTGCCTTACCCCTAGCAACATCCCTCTTTGATGCCTGAACTAGACCATAACGCTTACTGAAAAGCACAAGTGGAGATCTATGACACGACCTTCTGAATCTCACCTATTACTGGAATTTCAAATGGGTGTTGCCAACACCACTTAGGCTCTTGATGAACAAAATCCTAATCAGACTTTGAGGCCCTGTCTTGGCTTCCTCAAAAGTTTTCAAAAGCAGCTCTCCACTGGGACATCCTCCTCTGGGTACAGACTAGGACGGTTAAATCACCTTGTCTTCAGACTATGACAAAGCATGTCTAAAGTAAGAGAAGGCTCAAAAATACAGCTTTGAATTTTGTAAGACTTCAGAAGAAAGCACTCAAACCAGATGATTAAATTCTGGCACCACCTTAGATTCCATTTGAAATTTGATCTCAGATAATTAGTTCTAAAAAAAAAAAAAAAAAAGAGGAAGGAAAAAAAAAGGACTAACATGGTTTGTCTTTAGGGCCTGAATCTCTCCCACCCATCTAATGGAAATAACTGCTACCAGAAAGTCAGACATCATAAATAAACAGAGGAGAAAACAAACTGCTCCAAGAGTTTCCTCTTGCAGCATGACTAAGGCCATGCAGCTGCTGGCTGCTATTGCATTGCTTCTCTTTCCTTATATATTTTGATCATTTTTAGCCATGTATTAAGCAAGAGGAAACTATTTGCTTTTGTCAGGTTTAGGTTGGTTTTTTCCCCCTGTTGGTTTACTGAGCTCTGATGAAACTAGCTCTGACACAAGACAAAGTGTGAAACTGCCATCCAGGGAACTGTGAAGGCAGCAGGTAGGTTGGCTTAGGGTGCCGTGCAATGACAGCCTGTATTTAAGTCTGTTAAGAAACTGGGTCCTTCACAAGAAGAGCCTAGATAGGCCTTGCAAAAACCACCTTGTAGTTAAATAGAGCTAAACAGAATGGGGAATGAAAAGCCAAAGAAGCTGTCACAGGACTTCTGTTTACTTCACAGGGAAAAATGAGAGGTTTTCCAGATTCCAAATTCCAACCCAAAGGGAAGAGAAACAAGCATTGCAGATAGGGACATAATTGAACCTCGGTCTGTGAATGTCAGCTATTTTGTTTAATAGGCTTTTCTGGGGGACAGTTGCTTGCTGTTAAGCAAATTTTTTTTTTGAGGAAGAGGAGGAGAATTGCATGATTATATTTGTCTAAGCCTTCCAGCATCCAAGTGATGAGGTACAAGCTAAGATTCAGGTGAAGAAATTGGCCTGGCAAATTGACAGAAGAACTGGAAGCAAAGACAGAGACCCAGTTTTTCACATGGAGAGCCTTATAAGATCCCAATACCAAAATTATGTGGGCCCTGTGGGTGCCCGCAGAGCCAGCTCCTGTCCTGACTTAACCTCATTTGGTGACAAAAGACCTGGGGAGAAGTCACATCTTGACGTTTCCAAATCAGAACGGCTTAATGCAGGCAGCGACCAGTTTGCAATTTTTATTGACCTCTGAGGCAAAGATCTTGGTCTTTAGTTGCCCATAGCTGTGAAACGTGCTTTAAAACAAACATTTTCTGAATGTCCAGTTTGGCAGGGAAAAATCTCACAAAGTCCATCAATGAAACTCAGTCTCTGGGTGCTAAATAGATCTGAAAGTTGACTACTGCTATACTACCTTGCATGGTTAAGGGGATCACACTCCACTTGCTGTCTGTGTAACATGGTGATATTATGTGCCATTCCCTGTGCTGTGATATTTGGCAGGCTCTAACTGCAGGCATGCTGGTTGCAGCATAAATGTCTTTTAAAGCGTAGGGGGCTCAACCACTCAGTCAAAGCACTTAATTCCAATTGCTAGATATTATCTTCTGCAAATAGTAAGCCTTAAAACCAGAAATTTGTGGCTGAAATAGTCTCTGGAGGACAACTGATATGGCAGTTGATCTAGGAGGGAAGTTGAAGGCACTGGGAGAATCCAACTTTCTGCCAAAGATGCATCCACACCTCTAGTATCTGATATAGACTTCATAGAGTTTCTCTGCAATGTAAACAGATTGATCCTATGATTAGAGAAAGGCTTTATGTATAGGCAACGACATTCCTTTATGGCCTATGACAGAGAGACAAGGAGCATTACTTGAGCC
This sequence comes from Pelecanoides urinatrix, assembly GCA_013400755.1. Lineage (NCBI taxonomy): Eukaryota > Metazoa > Chordata > Aves > Procellariiformes > Procellariidae > Pelecanoides > Pelecanoides urinatrix. The sequence continues at coordinate 7,020 of VZTQ01013169.1, forward strand.
ATTTGCTTTTGCCTTTGATCATGCATGAGCAGATAGGAAATCACAGCTGTAGATATAACACAAAAGGACCCGGAGCTCTGGTGAACCTCTCCTTTAGTCACTGTAGGCAGAGAGATAACGGAGCAAAGGTGAGGGAACTAGCAGAGATCTCATGCCTCTTCTGAGGTGAGATCTGTTTTCTGATGAAGAACACTCTGAGGCCACCCCAGAGAATGAAGAAAGTCTCCTTGCTGTTTTCTGGAGAGAGCACCACAGAAACCTTAGTCTCCACTGGTAGTTGCCACCATCATTGCCTTCAGTGGAAAAGCCAGGCTGGTGATACCAACACATGCTTTATGTTCTTTGTCAAAGCAGCGAAGGAAATGGCAGTGGCTCTGCAGGAGAGGCGCCCCTTCCACTACAAGAAACGTGGCTATGGGCAGCCAAATTTTCAGAGGAGTATTCAGAACTCATGCAGAAGAATCAATATGAAGAGAAAGTGGGGGATGAGGGAAAACTAGTCATACCAGAGAAGTGAATAAGCTTTTAGGAGGTCAACAAGGCCTTACAAAAAAATAAGGCAATTTGCTAGGAAGGCATGAAAGGAGATTTGCTATGACTCAGTCAAGAAATTCAGTAGAACTGAGAGGAGGTGTATGCTGCTCCTTTTATAAACATATAGGGCATGGGCGGACAGGAATGACTGATGCAGCCAGGGTAAAGAATAGTCTAGCCAGTACAGCATGTACATACAGATTGCTCAGTGTGACTGCAAATCTAGGTATATATTTGACGGAGAATTTAGATTGTATCCCAGTTATACATTTACAACCTTGATGCTAGCACAAGTTAAAAAAGAAAAAAGGACCAAGGCCCCAGTCCTGCAGACTGGGCTGCAGTGAAAAAACAGACATTTTCTGGGGCTTCATTTGCAGGAATAGGGCCTGTAAACTCAAAGGAGGAAATTAACTCCTAAAAACTTTCCATGGAAAACATGCTTAAGGGGAAGGCAGATGCGCCAGTGTATGTATGTACGCCACACACATTTATTGAGAAGTGACGATTTAAGAAAAATGTTTCTGAGCCTCTCATGGAAAGATTTAAAAGTTTTGAGGTATCATCATTACCATAGGGGAAAGACCCAAAACTGCTAACATCTTTTAAGATTTTTCATATGGTATGGAATACCCCGTTGGCCAGTTTAGGTCAGCTGTCTCGGCTGTGCCTCCTCCCAGCTTCTTGTGCCCCTGGCAGAGCTTGGGAAGCTGAGAAGTCCTTGACTTATGTAAGCGCTACTTAGCAACAACTAAAACGTCAGTGGGTTATCAACATTATTCTCATACTAAATCTAAACCACAGGACTATACCAGCTACCAAGAAGAAAGTTCCCCAGCTGAAACCAGGAGACACAGAAGGGTTGAGGTTGGAAGGGACCTCTGGAGGGCACCTGGTCCAACCCCCCTGCTCAAGCAGGGCCACTGAGAGCTGGTTGCACAGGACTGTGCCCAGACAGCTTTTGAATATCTCCAAGGAGACTCCACAACCTCCTTGGGCAACCTGTGCCAGTGCTCGGTCACCCTCACAATGAAAAAGTGTTTCCTGATGTTCTGAGGAAACCTCCTGTGTTTCAGTTTGTGCCCACTGCCTCTGGTCCTGCCACTGGGCACCACTAAGAAGAGCCTGGTTCCATCCTCTTTGCACCCTCCCTTCAGGTATTTATATACATTGATGAGATGCCCCTGAGCCTTCTATTCTCCAGGCTGAACAGTCCCAGCCCTCCCAGGCTTTCCTCATAGGAGAGATGCTCCAGTCCCTTCATCATCTTCATGGCCCTTTGTTGGACTCCCTCCGGTGGGTCCATGTCTCTCTTGTACTGGGGAGCCCAGAACTGGACACAGTGCTCCAGGTGTGGCCTCACTAGTGCTGAGTAAAGGTAGATCATTAAAATCATCAATCCCTAAGAAAGGCATATATGCTCCAAGACTTAAAACACATTTCTTCATTTACATCAAATTATCCATTACCAGGTACCAGTGTACCTATGAATTTAATCTTAAGTGAAAATCATCACTGGCACGCATTCAAAAAAACCCTTGTACTGATAGGAAGAATAGAACATAGCCATCTACTGCAATTCCTCCTCTGCAGATCTCCTCTGCTTCCCCCTACACAAAAGACATTGAAATCCCTAGTAATGTGAGAAATAATTCTATCGTCATGCATCTTCAGATTTTTTTCTTTGAAATAAAGTCCCAATGTCAAACAGCAGTACATAACACTTATAAATATGCCAAGTACTTCAGTACAAAGTACAGTCAAGTGCCAATGGCACTGCACAATTATCATTCACTAAAGCATCCCTACAAAAATGATCCAATATCCTATAAAGATTTACCACCAAAGGGGTTCTCTACTGACAATATTTTTATCTGGATGTTCTTACCCAGGTTTCAACAACAAGCATATGATTCTGAAATAATATATATAAAAACAATCCTAATAACAGAAACCATTCCAAAAGCAGAAGTCATGGGAAAGTCACAGCATGTGTGACCCAATATGCAAAATCATTCCCAGATGCTGGTTTCCTTTCAACTAACAATCCCATGACAGGCAACTTCTGCTTCATCACCCTCCCCACACCGATTCTTAAAGCTGATTATATTACACATATTCCACAATATCAACCTTGGGTAAGTGCTTCTAGTTTCAAAAACGTTCGATTTGATTAACTTGCTTGTGATTTTTACCATCAATACTGACAAATCCATCTCTACATTGTGCAGTTGAAAGTATTCAATTATTAATAGGGCTGTATTTCATCCCACTGAATAATTTCAGTGAACAGAGTCAAATATAGTTCCTCCTCAGACTCCTTCCATACCACATAATAAAAGATTAGCTTTCTGTTGTCAGAAATATTTTGAACAAAGAAAAAGAAAAAAACACTTCTAAGGTCTTATTCTTTAGGAAGACTTCAGAAATTGAAAAAAGACATTTAAACGAAGTTCCTTTAGCACTGTAATAAACTGCTCTTAGAGGTGAACTGTAAAAGTTCTGTCAAATTATTTTTCTAGCATATCTGGGAACATCTGAAACATATCAGAATGAGATTGCCGCAGGTATTTAAGAGCTTCATTTTCCAGTTTAAGTATTAGATATTTGTCCTAGTTCTGTCTGGGACAGAGTTAACTTTCTTCCCAGTAGCTGGAGGGGTGCTGTGTTTTGGGTTTGGTATGAGAGGAGCATTGATGGCCTGTTGATGCTTTGGTTGTTGCTGGGCAGTGCTGCCACCAGCGATGACTTTTTTTTTTCTTTTTTCTTTTCAGCCACCCATGCCCTGCCACGTGCAGGGGAAGCGGGGCGGGGGGGAGCCTAGCCAGGGTGGTTGACCCAGCTGGCCAATGGGGTATTCTATACCATGTGACGTCATGCTCAGTATAAAAAGCTGGGGGGAGGAAGGGTGTGGGGCAGGGGGGCTCGCCCCCGTTCGTGACACACGGTCAGCGGTTGGTGAGGAGTTGCATGGTGCATTGCCTGCTTTCTATATTGTTATTGTTGTTCTCATTGTTATACTTACTGTTCTACTTAATTTTATTTCAATTATTAAACTGTTTTTATCTCAACCCGTGAGTTTTCCTACTTGTGCCCTCCCGATTCTCTCCCCCATCCCACCGGAGGGGGGATAAGCAAGCGGCTGTGTGGGGTTTAGTAGCTGGCTGGGGTTAAACCACAACAATATTGTATAAATAGAATGAGTATTTCCATCTTACAGTCTGACTTCGCTGCTTCTGGCAACATTGAAAAGAATTAGTATAAGATTTTATGTAACACATCTTATAACCAAACTTCAAGCATACATATATATATTCATTACCGCTCATTTGGTTCTACATTCTGAAGAAAAATGTGGATTGCCTGCAAATTTTGAATTCTGCCTATTTCAGAAACATTCACTGTAGACTGCTTTGCCATCATTTGAAATCTGACAGTGAAATACTTCACACTAAATAGCTTTCTTCCAGAGTTCTGAAACTCCAGGAGGCAAATAAAATCTTGTGTCACAGAAAACAGTTATCAAAATAATAGCCCACAGTTAGCTGCTGAAATATCAGATGAAACATTTTCCCTAGATGAGCAAGGAAAAAAACAAAACAAAACCCCAAAAACACCACACCTTACTTCAGTAAACATGTTTAGAATAGCTTCACTTTTGAAAATCCCCAAAATGAAAGTATGTCCGCAAACTCTACTGTAGAAATAGGTCACAAGTAAGAAAAATAGATTCAAATTGAAGTTGTCCAAGAGAAAAAACATCCAGGAAGGCCAGCTACAGCATAAATCACTAAGAGGAACAGTTGCATCCTCACAGCAAACTTAAATTATACTGAAGTGACCACACAAATACAGACAACTTTATACCATCTTTCGTTTAAGTATCTCACAAGAATTCAGACACAGAAGCTATTTACCGAAGACTATTTACAATGACTGGAATGCTCACATTCAGCGTTCTCGTTTTAAGCCCCGATTGAGAAAATGAATTAGCACTTTCTTTCTGTCTAAATGCAACACTCCCAACATAAGCCCTAATTAAATTTATATAAGATATATTCTTCACAATGGGTTTTTTAGGAAGGACAACAACTGAAGACCCACGGTGTTGCAGTTTAACCCCAGCTGGCAACTAAGCACCACCCAGCTGCTTGCTCACTCCCTGCCCCTGTGGAACAGGGGAAAGAATCAGAAGAGTGACAGTGAGAAAACTCATGGGTTGAGATAAAGACAGTTTAACAGGTAAAGCAAAAGCCGCACGTGCAAGCCAAGCAAAGCAAGGAATTCATTCACCACTACCCACTGGCAGGCAGGCGTTCAGCCATCTCCAGGAAAGCAGGGCTCCATCATGCGTAACGGTTACTTGGGAAGACAAACGCCATCACTCCGAACATCCTCCCTTTCCTTCTTCTTCCCCCAGCTTTATATGCTGAGCATGACATCATATGATATGGAATATCCCTTTGGTCAGTTGGGGTCAGCTGTCTCGGCTCTGTCCCCTCCCAACGTCTTGTGCACCCCCAGCCTGCTCGCTGGTGGGGTGGGGTGAGAAGCACAAAAGGCCTGACTCTGTGTAAGCACTGCTCAGCAGTAACTACAACACCCCTGCGTTATCAACACTGTTTTGAGCACAAATCCAAAACACAGCCCCATACTAGCTACTATGAAGAAAATTAACTCTACCCCAGCCAAAACCAGCACACATGGGAACTTCCAAAGTATCTATGGTGTAGCTTCAATGTCACTACCTCAAAAATATATGGAACCAAGAAAGGGATAAAGTAGTAAATGTGCAAAATTTATTATGTTCTTCAGTGAACACAGGGACAAAAAATTTATAAAATTAGATCACATATTCAAAACTAAAAAAAATTATAAACACCAACAATAGACAGTTACAATAAACAGTCTACATGAAGCTCAAAACCAGTTTACTCTAAATCATAAAAAATAAGGTACTTTAAAAAATTACTTCAGAAGAAAGTGGTGTGCAAATTGAAATGTTATTGCAGCATATCCTTAAAATTTGTACAAAGAGATGTCTGTTGGCAAAATGAGACTAAGCTGAAAAAGCTTTGAATGACAAGCATCCTCACCATTCTGTTAAAAGGCATTTTCTAAATTCAACTTGGGTCCTTCTAATTACAGAAATCAGTTTCCTCCTTGTTAAGCGATTCACATTTCTAAATACAATTCAATTAGAAGTAAAAATTTTACACTTCTGGTTATGTAGCCATGGGGAAAAAAAAAATTAATCAAGAATATGCCTCTTAACATACCTTGTCATTTAAAGTAAGAGTATTCTTTAGTTTCTTCTTGCAGTGTACATCTGGCTTGGATGTTTTTTGTTTTTTATCCTAAAAGCAGTGCAAAACAATTTGACACAACCTGTATTTACAAACAGCTTTCATTATGAAATTTTTCTTTACAGTAAAGTGAAGTGAAGTGAACCACCTTCCTGCCTTTTCCCCTCCCCACACTTGCCCAGATTACTGAGTGCTGTGAAAGAAGAGCACCCTGATGCAAGGACACAAACCTCTAAGATAGTGAGAAACTCTTCTTGTGGAACAGAGGAGGCTTTTGCTGAGGTTATCAGGTTCAATTACACAAAGTGTACAGATCTGCTTGTCTTTACGCAGATGGTATTCTTTTTAACATATGATGAAAAGTCAGTCAGAATGGTGTAAGGTACGAGGAGTCAACTGTGTTTTAACTTCAGTCAGCCTGCAGCAGCAAGGGTATGTAACTTTCCACTAACAAAGTGCAGATTTGGAAACCTGAAGACAAAGATCCCAAAGTCACACTGTCTTCCTTAGGCTGTGACTTTCATAATAAAAAAGTTTTAAGTGTTTATTATGCTGCCATATGAATTTTATTTTCTTGAAAGTTATACTATTTCTTTTACTAGCATTTCTTCTGATGCTTTGCTCCCTGAAGTATCGTCATCGTTAGAATAATTTCCTGAATCTCGGCTGCTCTGTTTAGAATATTTGTAGTCTTTAAAATCAATTTGATGTACTACTTCTGTGGTGACAGTGCCAATTATAGAACAATTTTCTATTGGTTCTTCTGTAGTTGACAGATAAGGACTGCTAAAGAGCTGTCCTCCAAAACCCTGCAAAAAGAGAAGCAGAAAAGAAAGAGATGAATATTAATACATAATACCTAAATAACGATTCTGCTTAACACCACAGCTGTACAAATCTGGTTTATCGTATTCAGTAGCATCATGAGGTTTTCTACTTATAATATGCCGTTTGTTTCCTTAAAGTTCACAAACTCAAAGTTAGGATGAAGTTTAGTTGCATTCATACAATTGACCACTAAAGAATGACTAACATTAATCTTAGCTCTCTTGCTATGCTCGCAGTTGTCAATCATCTATATAACTGCAGTATTTCATTGATTATAGCCTTATGAGGCCACACAAGAACTAAAGGAAAATCCTAATTTAGAACACTTTCAAAGATCATGTGGTGGCATGGGAATGACAAGTGTGTGTTTGCAGAATCTACAAGTCATTATCAGTTATAAAGCAAAGTTTGAAAGAAGAAAGAGAAAGTGAGCTGCTGCAGCAGGATACCAAGCCTTATACAGCTTCCAACACTGCACTGCTGTCTATCCTACATGCTTTAAAACTGTCTCTGAAGTGGTCATTTATAGCAAATTCATCACAAAAGGTTCTAAATATGCATTGCGTTAATTATAATACCAGTATTCTACTGAACAAACCAGCTAAAATGCTGCCTTACAAATAAATTAAATTCAGATTAGCCCTTGTAAACTATGAGCCTGGTTTTAAATTACAACTTTATTCGGAAAGCTTTGTATACTACATATCCTAGAAGCTTCAGTGAGAAGATGACACACGTTAGGAAGGCCAGACACTGCTCAACATCAATGTTCTGAGAGACACAGAAGAAAGCACAGTGAAAAGCAGTTCTTGCTACATCTCAAAATGTACGTACACTGAAGTGGTGCTCTGTGCATTCCAGAACAGGATCCCTACTAAGTACTATCTGTGCCAAGCTGAACTGGAAATTGGACAACATCTGCCTTTTTAGAGATCATCCAGGCCGCTAGGTAGGAGATGGTAGAAGCATTTGCTGCCTGCTACACTAAAATTTCCTCTAAAGACTGGGTTTGCATTTTCACCTCCTCTGAGTTTTAAAGGATGGCAAAAAAGCTAGAGCACGCTCTTCCAGGTAACACAATAGGAAAACATTTCTGGTCTCATAGCAGGGCAAAAGAACATTATCACATTGGGTAGACACGCAGACTCTCTAGAATGAAGGATTGTTAGCAACACTTTTGCACAGATAGAAGAAAAAACATAAAAAAGTTAAAATATTTGTTAGTCACAGAATTTTAGAAATTGATACTATCCATTTTTTCTATAGGACTTCCTGCACTTCGTTAAAACCTATACAATTAATCTTGGCATACCCATAAGACCACAGGATAACAGATAAACACTTCTTCATAATATTTTCTGTTGATTTTTCTAAAAACACATCCACTTAATGAATGAGAAAAAATGTCTTATCTTACCTCTATGTTCGAAGGAGGCTGGCATGATGGAAAGAACACGTATTTGATTTTGCTGTAGGCTTGATACAGGGCAAAACCAAGAGGAATAGCCACAAGCAAAACAGCAATCAGGGCAGTTACAAATGTTGCCAAAATGATCAGAGGTAAAATTTTATCTAAAAAAGTGAATAAAAACCATTCAGCCTAGGTATTCATAAACTACAAAGATTAAAGAAGAGATTATCTCCAAATCTGCTACAGTATTTATCATAAAATTTCACATTTCTACAGTACTATAACCAGTCATGATGATCATTACAAAAATGATGCCATTCCAATATCTTAGATAATTTTATTAAAAACACAGCACAAAATATTTATCCAGTATAAGAATACAGGCATTTGCAGACAGGATCAAAACCAAGATCCAGTTATTCCCAGTTATATTCCAGTTATATGTCACTATTTGACAGGACAAAAAGGCTGCACATAGACAGCTACCATGAAGCACCTGATGCATGTAAGTCTATTGCGCTATTGCTTGAGTACAGGGTCTAACCCCAAGGAACATAACATGTAATTGCTAGAGATCGCTCCTTTAAAAAGGCAGAGATACAGGAGTAGGAATTCCCATGGGCTACGGAGTAAGAATGCGCAATTACTACAGTGAAGCTGGCCCATGGTTATTTAGCCAGGAAATTATTAGAGTGCCTAGACTTGCAGGGTCTTCAAGGGCCCAAAAGCATCCAAATGGTTTCTTGGACAGGAGAGGAACTCCAGTTCTAAGCTTCAGATGACTACAACACAGCCAATAGAGAGAGAAGGATCTTCCAGTGAGCATCTATTCCTTTCAGATGCTTATCTAAGAAGAAATCAATCCTAAGGCTATTCCAGTTATTTTCTACACTGGTAATCTAGACACTAGCTCAGCACAAGATTTTACTTCGTCAGTATAGAAAGGAGAGATGAATTTCACTTCAATGCTCAAATATGGGGTCATCAACTTGATGATGCCAAGCTGAGTGGTGCAGTTGATTTGCTTGAGGTAAGGGACACCATCCAGAGGGACCCTGACAGGCTTGAGGAGTGGACCTATGTGAACCTCATGAGGTTCAACAAGGGCAAGTGCAAGGTCCTGCACCTGGTCTAGGGCAACCCCCAGTATCAATACAGGCTGGGGGACAAAGCGATTGAAAGCAGCCCTGCCGAGAAGGTCTTGGGGGTACTGGTGGACGAAAAGCTGGACATGAGCCGGCAATGTGTGCTTGCAGCCTAGAAAGCCAACTGTATCCTGGGCTGCATAAAAAGAAGTGGCCAGCAGGTCGAGGGAGGCAATTCTGCTCCTCTACTCCACTCTCATGAGACCCCACATGGAGTACTGCATCCAGCTCTGGGGTCCCCAGCACAAGGCAGACATGGACCTGTTACAGCACATCCAGAGGAGGGCCACAAAAATGGTCAGAGGGTTGGAACACCTCTCCTGTGAAGAAAGGCTGAGAGAGTTGGGGTTGTTCAGCCTGCAGAAAAGAAAACTCCAGAAAGACCTTATTGCAGCCTTTCAGTATTTAAAAGGGGCTTATAAGAAAGACAGAGATACTCTTTACCACAGCGCGTCATGACAGGTCACGGGGCAACAGTTTTAAGCTGAAAGAGGGTAGGTTTAGATTGGACACAAGGAAGAAATTCTTTACAATGAGGGTGGTGAGACACTGGAACAGGTTGCCAAGAGAAGCTGTGGGGGCCCCATCACTGAAAGTGTTCAAGGTCAGGCTGGATGGGGCTTTGAGCAACCTGATCTAGTGAAAGATGTCCCTGCCCATGGCAGGGGGATTGGACTAGATGATCTCCAAAGGTCCCTTCCAACCCAAACTATTCTAAGAGTCTATGGTCCTGCATTCCTGTATTAACCCAGGAACTGTGGAAAACCTTCTAACAGACTAGGCTCAGTTCCAGGACTTAAGATTGGGACCTTATGGTAGAAGGAACTTACATGACAGAATCCAACCTTTAATAGTAAAACATTGTAGTCAAAAAACCTTTTATCCGTTAGTCATAAGCTATTCAGTGGTTAAGTTCAAGAGTCCTGCAAGCTTCCTTCTCCCCTCCACTCTTCTGCTTTGTAACATATTCTCTGGCACTATCTCTAACAAACAAATAAACTGAAGGGAGTTTGAACATACTAAAATTAATACATACCAGGAGACATTCTACAAATAATCAAGACAAGACAATCAGGTCTTTTTATCTCTATTTCCAGTTAGCATGAATGATCAAAGAATGAAAGATTTCCACAATGGGATATAAGAATGTATGGAAAGTACAGGGCACGATCTGTATGACTGTCAGTCTCAATATAGAGTCTTGAATGTACTGCTTGGTCTTAAACAAGCTCATTATAGTAGTTATTAGTCTTCCCCATATCCTTCTAACAGTAAAATAGATTAAAGAATTTCTCTTATGACGGTAAAAAAGTAACATTTGTTTCTTTTCAGGCTTGATAAAGACAAAGCAGCAAGGACTACAATATAAATGAATCCTAAGAGCTTAAGATGTGAGAAAGTGGCATTACTATTATTACATTTTCTTAGCTTTAAGTCAGTTCGGATATTTTGTAGTTTTTCTAGTGTTACAGCCTGTTAATAGAAGATAATTGGCCAAATTAAATTCAACAGGTAACTTGCTCTTATGTTCTGAGTGAGTGTAATCTATCTACAAATGTATTCTCATTCTGCAGAAAGGTGAGCTTTCAGCTGTAATGAGTCTGATGATTTGTCTCCTCACACTTTAGCACAGGATTTTTTAAAATTTAGTTCATTCCCAGAAGAATTAAGACAATTTCAAGAATAAGATATTCGTGAAAACATAGCATTTAGTGATTCCTTGCACCCTCCTAAAAATATCTTGAAAGTACTGGAAATTAAAGCTTGCCTATTAACAAGTCATTGCACAGAACTAAATTTAATTCACAATCATTACAGTTATTAATCTGAGATAACTTCTAAACTGAGTTGTGTCGTGGAATAACCAGAATGTAATTTTGATCAGGCCAGAACAGAAGCAGTTTATTAGTTTTGCTGCTGTATGTTCTCTCCTGTAGCTAAGTGACAGATACAGATCTTTGCCCAACTAGGTGCTAACTGTGAGGCCATTAAGTCATGCTGCAAGCACTTTTTAACTAGGGAGGCCTGCAAAGGCCTATGAAGGGTTAACACCTTTACTTCCAGAGTTCCTCCTACCTCCAGGTGTTTTGATGCATTCCTCTCTGCTGTAACAACTGCTTTTGTTGTAAACTTCTGAGAATGCTTGTACTTTTACACAGTACAAAGTTGAGGGTGTTAGATCAGAGACTGTCCCTATTGTCTGTTTTATTTCTTTCATTTTGATTTCCTCCTGAAAAATAAAAATTGGAAGAATAAGATGCACATAAATAGTACAACTCAATATAGTCACTCAAATAGATTAGAATTTTGGCCTCTGTTGAAGTAATTCCGTAAGAAGTTAGACACCGTTCTGCACTTGGATTAAATAAAAGAAACCACACAACTCTCTCTCCTAAGCAAATACATTCAGAAAACGCTTATCAGCAAGAACCAACTGCTTTCACCATACTGAAATTTTACAGTTCAAAGCTGTGTGCAAAATGAAACTTCTTCCTGTTGCAGCTTGTTTTCTTCTCTTCTTCCACACATTTACACATACACATTTACCGATTATGGAAAATATTCTACTGTAAGAAGCATTCAAAGAATGTGGAAAGATCCATTAAATTGTGAGCTAAAAGCATGCAAGACTTCATTGTTTTATGATACATACAGCTATAAAACTGCAAATACAGAAAAAAAAAGAATTTGAGGGGCTGGAAGCTACATTAATTAAGACAGTGCACAGAGTCATACTGTAAGAAAGACGGCATGACAAGAATCCTACGACTTCTATCCAAAAGTGAGCCATTTAGCAGCTTGTACAAAACTCAGTGCAATTCTGCAAATCATTACATAGAGCCACATCAATGGAAAAAGATTAAAATCTCAATTACTTTGTAATAAAAGTCGTCTTGACCAGATTTTTAAGAGAATCTTCTGGAAAAAAACAAACCAAAACAAACAAAAAACCCCAAAACAAACTGATTGCATGATTGATACACCATGTATGTGCCTCTTTTGAAAATAAGCTTCTTGAGGAGAACTCAAACACAGTATTTAAGTCATAACAAATTTTATATACTGTTTTAAGTATTTAACTAGTTCATACCTCATTATTCGATGAATTCTTCCAATACAGAACCCGGTAAGACAAGTCATAATGGTCCCTCATGACTTCACTCTCAGATCCTCCTGGAGGAGAAATCTGGATATGGAGCAAAACATCACTGATGTCCACCTTTATGCCAGGCGGGCCAATTTCATCTTAAGACATTTAAAAAAAAAAAAAGTTAAAAATAAGATTGAAAGAATACAAATAAAAATATTGCATAAAATACTGAAACTTAAATCTATGACAATTTTTAAGGAACATGTACTTAAAAGTCTAACTTGACTAATAGCTTTATTCAGAATCTCGAGTCCTGAGAAATATTTCAATTATTTTCTCTTTCCACAGTCATGTGTTGCTTCTGCAAGTTTCAGTGGGATGAAATACACAGATGGTGGGATTAATTCTGTGCAAGTCAAAGGGAAACTACTAAACACTTCTTAATCTCATCAGGATATGGGCCCTCTTTTTCACATATACCCTCTTTCAACAGTTATAGTATAGTTGAAAAGTGAGAAGCATTACAGTTTTTGTTTTCTTTTATTAAATTATTTACCTAGGTCACTGTTATCATTAAAGAATTATCCAATTACCAAGAGCTTGGACAAGGGAAAGCTGACACATAGAATAGCTATTGATTCCATCTTCAGTATGGAAGACAATGGAATATTACCCTACATATTAAACAAACATTTCTTGATGTTTATGATTGATAACTTCTTTTGAAGTCAAACATTTGAGTAAGGTCACATTTCTCACAAAATCAAAAAAGTGCAACAAAGATAAAAATTACTATAATTTTTCTCTGGAGAGCGTTACATATTTTTGACTTAGATGTCTATCATTTAAGACTGTTTTTTTATGAAGCTCTTCAGGGTAGTATGTCAATGTAATACTGCTTCAGCACAAAGTTTAGGGGTGCACTGTACAAGGGTAGAGAGAAAGAAGAGATGAGAGTAGATGCAGAATATAATAGAGGCAGTGGATTCCAAAATTATTTGACTTTGGCATTGTTTTTCTGAGATATCAAGAAGTGCAACCTGTCAATGGCAAAAGTCAGACTAGGGATATTTCTAGTACAATCTCACACAGTGATTAATGTAGTATAGAGTGAGATTATAAAATGCCATATAATGCTTTGTGGTTTAATTTTTTAAAGCAAATTATATTATTCTAAATATAGTGAAATACTGGCTGTGCTGAATAGGGAAGACCATGGGAACACTCCTGTTTAACTTGATGAGGCCAGGGTTCCCAACAGTTTCTGTAGGGGAACTACGTATCCTGTTTCATTAATCTAGCAAGTTTCTTTTTGCTAATAATATCATTAGGTGCAAGTTTGCTGAGTTTAAGAAAACACATTTGCTTACTTGTTATCAGAGGATCTACTTTTACTTCATTAGACAAACATGATTTATTATATTCACTCATGGCCTGCACACGGAGATAATAAAATCCAGAAGTCGTAGTGATGATAGATGAGAAATTGCATTGTGTATCAGTGATGTTTTCACATCCGGGTACATTGAGCCACTTCCCTGAGTAATCATCATGAAGTTTCTTTAGATACCCACTGCAAGAGATATTTTAATAGTTTTTGATGTGAGGTCCTTGAATTCTTAAACAAAAAAGCATCTTCGCTTGTGCTACATAGTTTATTTTTGGAACAATGGGCCTCTTAAAAATTTCTCATATTTAGAATACTGTTTTTTCAACTATAACAAACAATGAAGTTAACTGGATCAGGAAATACAAATTAGTGCTTTAATCAAGCCTCAACAGAAAAATTACATATCCATTTTAGAAATTTTTGAAATCCTAATTAAGATTTTTATATAGTTCTATTAAGCCGATTATTTTTCTGTCATGCCAAAGGAATTCCAAAAGAATGCCAGAGGTATCTCTTCTCTTCATTTAGATGCTGGCCACAATATTTGCGCGACAACTGGATATTAAAATACAGGTTTATAGACATGATGGGGTTTTTTTCCCCATGTTGGAATCTGACCAGAAGTAATCAAATACGTTGACAAGTGAAACCTTGAACACCTGCATTTCTTCTCATATTCAAAAAGATATGAAGGAATGCAAACTTCACATCTTTTAAAAATGTTACTTAGCATATATTTAGTAGTCCATTCTATCAGATATTTAACACTCTTAAAAGAAGCCTAGTAGCCTGAAATTCTAGGATATGATGTTACATGCAATCCTTTTAAAAGCCACACTGTGTCCAGATGAGGTAGCCAATCTTTTAATGAATACATTATGCCACTTTTGCTAAGTATTTCACTTTAACTTCTAATAACTGTTTGCAAAATACAATGGATGGCATTTAGAATGACATAACCTGTTTAAGCAGAGATATGGAAATTGTTTAACTCACATGAGATACTGTACATTGTAGCTCACATATTGTTTATATTGATTATTCCAATGTAGATGAAATTTCATATTCAAAGCCAGAACGCTCACATTTGTTGCACAGAGTAGGTTATTCACTGCTCAAAATGAAAAGAAAAGGAAACCCACAATTACTGAAAAGCTTTATATTATGTACAACAATTTCTCACTGAATGGGCATGTAAATGGTCTTGGTACACTTTCAATAAATAAAAAAATAAATTGTCTTTTCATTATAAAGGTGGCAAATCAAAGTCTGATATATACAGCATATTAAGCCTTTAGTAAAAAAAAAATCAGCTAAAAATCAATTCAGAAAAAAATAAGTACAGAAACGTTGAGATTAGTAGAAATAAACTGGTTCAGCAATAACTCGATGAGAGAAATGTGTAAAATACACATGCATAAACATAAAGTAATTTTGATGTACCATCTCTTCAAACTAATGTTTCACTTTCTACATTCCCACCCTATTATTTTTTTCCTGAAATAAACGTTTAAAAGTACTGACTCCTGAACAGCACACAAAAGAATTTAAAATTGGACATGCAAAACAAGCAACTGGTGGCAAACTGCCACTAAGCCATTCTTCAGAATCTGTAATGATAAATTCATTTGCATAAAACCAGTTCTTTTTTTAGCTTAGGTCA
This sequence comes from Pelecanoides urinatrix, assembly GCA_013400755.1. NCBI lineage: Eukaryota > Metazoa > Chordata > Aves > Procellariiformes > Procellariidae > Pelecanoides > Pelecanoides urinatrix. The sequence continues at coordinate 22,388 of VZTQ01013169.1, forward strand.
ACTTTATATGCATTCATTTAGTGCCAAGTATACAAAAGATTTTTGTTTTGCCTACATACACATCCTCCTCCTCCTGATTCAAAGTCACAAATTCAAAAACTCCCGGTTTTCCAAAATACAGAAAGTAGTTTTTGCAATCCAAATTAATGGACAGAATTTGCCTCAGAGTAAAAACCTTTTCATACTATTAAAACTCTAATATTGATAGGTGACATTTTATATTGATTTAAAATAGAAAATGTACATAACTGTCAAGATTGCTGTTACACTAAAATGAGTAGGAACTTGGCATTTCTGCATATTTCTATTGCTTTAGGACAATTTACTTTCCAACAGTTTAAACTTGAGCAATCATTTTAAGATAAAATGATTTCACTCTGTACCTTTACGGGTAGTTTTTATACAACGAATGGGACTGAATAAGCCTTCTTGCAACTCCAAAGGAAGAGTTGCTTGAACTTTCAAACAATAGGTAGTGTCTGGTGCAAGATCATCGATTTTGTCAGTAGGAAAAACACTTCGACTTCTGAACTGTAAGAAACAATTGCAAACAGGATATGAAGATAAGTATTCTTCCTGATGAGCTGATTTTTTAAACTATCTTTTTTTTTCCCCCAGGTTTCAGCCTGTTTATGTAATACGCCATCAAAAACGCTAAAATAGGGAATGAAGGACAATATATGAGCTGAATAAATGCTAAAGGGGAGTTTCCAACTTAGCCACGTGACTGAGCGGAAGGAACATGTTGTGCGCCTTTAACATGTGAAAATGGGGAGGGATTGCGGCACTGCTCTACATGACACATAACTCACCACACAAATATTCAGGCACATACTCAGAAGACATATAGTACACTTCCATCCCTCAATTCACTGAGTGAACACTCCCCCTTCCCCTTCCTGCTACCTCCCTGCTTTTGGTTTACCAGACTTTTCAGTGGCTGACCTTTGTACACAGCTTGTACTTAATTTAAAGCTTTTTTCTCCCTTTGATGTGTAATGATTATGACTAGGTTTTCCAAATGAACATAGATATCTCTTCAATTCCTACCCTAATCTAGCTGGCACCCATTCCCCTAAAAGGATAAAAAAGAAAGACTGTTTCTACCTCGGTCTTTACAGAATAGTTGTATCTGCTGTGCGAAACATACGTTATGGCTTGGAAACTAGTTTCACAATCACTAGACCTCAAAAGAATCCCTAAAAACCCCCAACCTACAGTATAAAAACAAAGAACTTATTTAATGACACAGGACAGTGTACTGACAGCTGTAGTCAAGCTACACGGTCTCAGCACATAGGTGAGAGGCTAACTTGATCCTCTTACCTCTCCCCTCCCCTATACTTGTGCCTTACTGTAAATGCTTCTTCCCACTGCCCTGAACTCTTTCCCCTTGCTGTTCCTGCTGGCTGAGGGTGGCTCCTGCTCCAACGCATCTGAGATGGTTTCACAGTCTTCCTCATGCATGGAAAAGTGGTTCCAGCATTTAACAGAAATACAAACTCCTATCACAAAATATCTAATACAATCCTCTAGTAAAAACAAAACCAAAAACCCCCAAGAAAACACCCCATCCCAACTTTTAAATTGCATAGCAACAGTAATACACAGTTACATAATTAAACAATTCCACTCTACAACTACCTGAACGGAGGTTGTAGCAAGGTGGGGGTCGGTCTCTTCTGCCAAGTAACAAGCGATAGGACGAAAGGAAATGGCCTCAAGTTGCGCCACGGGAGGTTTAGGTTGGACATTAGGAGAAATTTCTTTACTGAAAGAGTGGTCAGGCCTTGGAACAGGCTGCCCAGGGAAGTGGTTGAGTCACCATCCCTGGAGGTATGTAAAAGACGTATAGATGAGGCGCTTAGGGACATGGTTTAGTGAGCATGGGGGTGTTGGGTTGATGGTTGGACTTGATGATCTTAGAGGCCTTTTCCAACCTTAGTGATTCTATGATTTTAGAGCATGAAGCAATTAAAGTACATCTCTGACAGTTATGTTAAGGTTAAAAAGCAAAAAAAAAAAGTGATCATACCTCTGCATTTGACGAATTTTCCCAGATAACTAGATTATATTTAAAACGCAGATGATCTATCCACATTTTTCGAACTTGATTTGCTTCTGGAGGGGAAACTGTAATTTTTATGACTCCATTTATGGACTGCAACTCTATTCCTGGGGGACCAATCTGAGCTGCAAATATTAAAAGAAAAACGAGTCAAGCAAAAGAAAAAAACACCAAAAAAGTAATTTACATTAATAAAACCACAGTAACTGCCTATAGTATCTTATTTTTAATTCTTTTGAGGCAGTAACAAGATCACAGTAATTGCCTATAGCATCTCAGTTTTGATGAATCTCAGGCAGTACCTAACAGAAATCTAACCTAACAACCAACCACCGTTACCTGATTCTAAAAGCAGCAGAGTTAAAATGCAACATTACTAATGAATGTTTTCCAGAATCTGCAGTGAAAATCAGTGTAAGTTATTCTAAAACATGCAAGGCAAGAAACCTAGCTCAAACAAATCAATCCAACATTGAGGGAAGCCTTCAGTACCATACTATACCGAAATTACTGAAAAGTCACACGGTCAGAAGAAAACTTCCAGAAAAGTCCACTGTCAAAAAAGATTTTTCTGAAATCTAGAAAAATACAGTGTGACAGAAAATTCTGGCAGAAAACCAGCATCACTTAGAATACTTTCCCTTTTCCAGAAAAGAGAGAATCATAACATTCCATGACCTGCAAATACCTTATATTTCATTAAGGTTGAGAAAACTACTAGCTCATGTTGTTATGAGCAATGGAAACCACATGCACTTTTTCCACAATAATGTGCTGAAGGACATTTAACTAAAAATGTTACAGTATATATGGAGCTCATACCTATAAAATACGGAATCATTTCAAAAATGCTAGACCATGGAGACACTTCTTCCCTTCTTTCAGCCCTTATACGCACATGATGTGTATCATAGTATTCAGTTATTGCTGAGGAAAAGTCACATTCTGTGCGAGTAACATTCTGACACCCAGGCAACTCCTTCCATTCTGTTTCATTTGTCTCAAAATCTTCAAACCTATAAGAAAGAAAATGCCCCAAAAATAAAACCAATACACAATTTAAGTCTTGAGATTCTTTTTCCTTTTCTTCTTAACGCTAATAAATGTCACCATTTAATGCTGTTTTATCACCAGCACTAGTGTAATCAGCGTTATCTACTTAGTTTCCCTGGAATTCATATCGCCATTTAATTCATTAATTTAATCTATTAATTTATTAGTTTAGCCTTATTACCAAAGGTTAACTATCAATCTGCCAAGTCTGATACCAATTGGCTTTATTCACCCTGTAAACACACAGTATCAGAAAATAGCATCAAAGAACTGCCAAATCCAGAATTACATCCTTAGCACATGATCCTAGTCTCGCAATGATTTTTTAATTCATTGGAAGAAACTTAGAAGTCCTGATGGCAAGAATTGCTTAAAAGAGCATAAAAGCAGCAAACCCCCTCAATTATAACATTAGCAAATGATGTAGATTAGGGGAAAAGAAAAACACAAAGGAGAAAACTGGAGTTCAGCAGTAAGTGTTGGAATAATTAGCTTTACAGAGCTATTTTTCTTGTGAGTTAACAGACATCCATACCATATATGAAAGAGACATTTCATGTAGAGATTAGAAATGTTCTGATCAAAAAAAGAGGCACAGACTTGTAGTAGTAATTGTTTATCCTCAACTCCTATCATATCTTTCAGACCAGTATTACGTTTTTAAAATAAAACTATTTTCACAGCAGCTGTTTCTCATCTACACATTGAAGAAGGCAAGCTTTTTTTTTCTTTTTAATCCAAAATCATACGCTAGGAAATCTTAAAATCAAGAACTTCTTAAGTGATTTTATCTTAGAAGAGTTTTTTAATATTTACTTGTCAGGAAAGTGCCACAAAATACCAAATGTATATGTATATGTATATGCATGCATAAGTATCCGTATATGAAACAACTGAAGAAAACCAAGCAAACATTTAAGAACAAAAATTAAATTGTTTCATCTGGAGATTAAAATTCGCAGATGAGAAATCTGGATTCATAAACACTGACAAATTATTCAAAAGCTACACTGAAAAGTCTTTCAAATTCTCTGTGTGTGTGTGTGGCCACAATGTAGCTTTATTAAAAAAACAAAACAGAGAATAAATACTACACTTCTAAATATACCCGTTAATCTTCTCAAAGATCCACTCTAGTACTAAGCATTAATATTAAGCATATTAAGTGTGTTCTGCACTTATAACACGTCACTACCAGTGAACAATCTAATTTTACATATGAATTAGACAACGAAGGACAATACTAGGATTCCACTTAATTTCAAGACTTAAATCTCTCTGGTCTCTACTTTCTGGATTTCAAAAGTCTCTAGAAGTTTTACACAGCAGTATCAAGAAGCATAGTAATTAATTAATACGCTCTCCTACACAAATAAGCGTCAGACATTTCTGGCTCAGAATAAAGTTACTACTTACTGCCGGTATTCTGCTGAAAATGTTACATTGGTATCATTCCCAGTGTAGTTCCACCTTAGAGTGAAATTTGTATTTACAACATAGACCTGAATATCCTGCGGACTCTTCAGATTAGTTTGGCCTACAAGAAAGTAACATAAAGGTATTCAAAGATTGGGATAAATAATTTGTACATAACTTAAGAATAACATACTTCTGTTAAAAAAGAAGTAGAGTATTATAGTAAATGAAATAACAATAAACATAAGAGCTAAGAAAACCCCATGCTATTCAAATGGCACTTCAATATATTGCTCAGAAGCTGTGCATCAGGTCGCTCCTTTGCCTAGTTGACTACGCAGCTCCTTCTTCTGTGCTTGAAGTTTTTCTCCCCACACCCCTTTAAAAAAAGTATATACAGTTGTAACATTCAAGGCCTATGCTCACTGTCATGGGTTGATTATAAGCAGGCTGAATGCATTTAAACCAGTATTTTACTGGTTGGATCCAACATCTGGATCTCAGCTGCAAAGTGCTAGGGATTGACCTAATGTTGTCATTTCACAGTTGCGGAACAGATTGAGCATAGCAGACTTGTTTTATGTCACGTGTTACTGCCATAAATTCAACGTTTTGAACATAAATCCCTTTCAGTGAGGCTTCATCACATCGCAGATCTTCTATCTTGCTCACGGTAATCCTGTGTTTTCTTTTACACAAATAACAGTGCATAAAATGACTTATGGAGGGCAAGGGCTAAGTCTCAGGACACATATAAGAATTTCCATAACATCAAGGGAAGGACCAGACCATGAGAAGAGAAGGCTTAACAGACAGATTGCCAACAGGAGGGAGGCATGCACGCTAGAATCATCCGCAGGATAGCTTCTTCTCCTCTTTATTTTCTACCTTTCAAAAAAAATTATTAAAAAACCCCCAACTGCCTCATAATTACCTTATATTCCACTTACTAAGGAAGACTTCTTTACCATTAACTCTGAGATATGTAGAATCATCAGTGTCCCATTTGGTATACAATTCAGGTATCAGAGGGCAGATGAAAGTAACAATGCTGTGGGAGAAGGAATTGTTCTGATACTTAGGAAAACTGAAATTTATCTAGCTATTTTTAAGGTACATTTTACTTTGAATTATTTCACACCAGTCTATGGCACTGCTTCAAAGCAGTGAGGCTAAAAAGTTATAATCAGGGCTGAAAGTTTGGACTGAAAGATTTCTGGTACTAGAAACTAAACTAGACTGTGGCTTACAGAGCAAAGGAAAACAGTGTGAAGGGAATACACATGAACTGAGGAAACCTCAGGCAGAAGTCATTAAATTATACCAAAACCACCAACTAAGCAGCCATATCCAGATTTACAGAGCTTAAACGTCATCTCAGTCCTTCTGCCTGGTATCCTACACTAGGTATCTATGACAACCCAGGCTATGTACAATTTAGGTAGCACATACCTCTGTCCTCTGACTAAGAATGCACTTTCAACTTCTAACACGTTAGGGAAAAAAATAAAATCAACAAAATAATAATTAAAAAAAAATCACCACACACCCCTCTGACTTGACTTTCTATTTTAACCAGTTGTGTGTTACACTATTAATCACTTCCCAATGGCTACTTCTACAAACATGTTAGTGACCATCACTCTGAAATTGCTTTTTGATGTCAGTCTAATATGTGATCATATTAAGAAGAAATCAGAACAAATACATCCCATTTCACCTGGGCAATCAAAGTCTGTTTGAGCATCTAAAGGATTATCCTGAATTTGATTTTAAGAGTGGCTCTTTGTTGCAAAAGCTATTTCACATTTTACATGATGACCAAATTCTCTTTATAAAAAGGAAATGCATGTGGAAAAGCAATTTATAAACTCAAGTCTGCAAAATCCTTTTGGAGAACAGAGTCGAAGTGGTATCCACAGACTACTGACTTTTGGAAATAACTCCTGAAAGCACAAAACTTGAAAGGAAAATAATTCAATAAAACTTCATGGATCCCACTACAGAATTTACTTTCACAAATGATTTGTTACTCTTCTGAGCTGACAGACTAAGATAAGCCCAGAGAATGCCAAACTACATCTGATCATCAGAAGATAAGAAAGCAAAGGAAAACTGATTTTTTTCAGGTATTTACCCAACAGATGGCTACAGTTCAGCCAAAAAGCTTATGATAACAAAGGCAGCTATTTCAGATCTTGGCAAATAACAGCAATTTTAAATATTTATATCCTTTCACAAAGAAAATACTCACTTCATGGGAAAACATTATTTTCACTTTATTTGAGAATGTTGCATTAAATAAAAATTAAATGTTTGCATTAAATTAAAGAACCAAAAAGCCTGGAACAAAAAAGTTCTAGCTCTTAATAATAATTTTAAAAAAGCAAAAAAAAAAAAAAGGCAGAACTCTGCTATTACCATAGAAAGTATAAGCCTGCCAGAGCCACCCGAAAAAAAAAAAAAAGTAATAACTTCTTTGAAGAATACCACCACCTATGGTAATAGATTTAACATTATAATCTTGCTTATTAAAATTCATTGCTTTATCTCCCAGTGGAAGATGATTTAAGTGTTGTGATATAGCATAACACTTTCAATTTCAGTTCTAAAGAAACATAAACAGATTGACATCTTTCACATCTAAAGTGCAGGATAGTGCTTTTCCGTGTAAATACATGTATTGACGTATTTGCAGAGACTTAAAAAAATATCATTCATACACTCAATCTCTGTTTAAGTATTTATTTGTAAAAGATCTTAATAAACAGTATGACAGAAAACCTGTTTCAAACCATCTTTTTGGAATGTAATTAAACTGCTGACATTTAAGCAGCCTCCTAAAGCAGACAGAAAGCGAGATACGGTTTCCTCAATTCTCTAGCAGCTCACATACTAGGTTTAAAAACCTGGCATGGCAGTACTAAACAGAAGTCTTTACAACAAGAGATTCCCAAGGTAGATTCTTTACCCTGAACAACATAGAACCTTGGAGTAAACCATAAGAAGGTAGGATTAGATAACATAGTATCAGCTGAGAATGACATTGCACTTACAGAGCTCCAACACTGATAAAAAATGCTACTATATATTAAGACTATCATTTTTGTTTGCCTTGGGTAGAAAATTAAATATTCACTGCACTTCCAGAGTATCTTTCCCACATTTTCAAATCCTTCTCTTACACATAGCATGCAGCTTACAATAATTCTTATTAGACCTTTTCCATTTGAGATCAGATAGGAAAAAGGAAGTCTGGAAGCAGAAACAAAATTGTTTCAAGATTCATGTCTCCCCAAGTCACAAAAAATATTCTGAGTAAGACATCCAACTAGTGTTTTAAGCTAGGCCTGCTTTTTCTAAAGCTGGTAAATACCACAGCAAATAATCATATCCTCCCTCTGGATACAAACAATATTGTAAAAATACAGCTCTGGATTCTGACATTTGGAAGAAGATACAGTATTCCAACCCTGGAGTAAGAGCACTAAAGGGATTTATTGCAGAACAGCTTTGGTTAAAGGCCCAAAAGATGACTGTCACAAGTCTCAGATTTGACTGCCTCTTTCTCTGAGAACTTCCTCATACAAATTTGAACAAGGCTGGACTCCATCTTGACATTTACCCTTTTTAAATCCTCCTTACAAACTGCTGAAACTAGAGCTGTTTTCAGAGGCACGTGATAGCCTTTACAGAACTTTAAGAAACAGAAACATGCTATTCAGAGACATCACCTATTAAATTAACTTAAAATCCACTACAGAGTTAAAAGTAACTTGTACAAATTACTCAGGGAAGACCCTATAGCTTTCAGGGAATTTTCAGAAAGTTTTTCAGTGTTATGTTCAACAATGTACAAGCATGAGCACTTGCGGTCAGCGCGCTGCAATAGTCAAAAAGAGGGGGAAAAAAATGTTAGAAATTGATATGGAATTAAGGGAGTAAAATAGAAAGCTTAATGTTGTTACACAAATTCATTATAGGCTTATCTTCAACACTGTGTGCAGCTCTAGAGTGCCCACTCTCACAAGCAGATAGAAGAACAGAATAAGGCAGAGAAGGGTGACAAGGACAGTCCAAGGTGTGGAATAGCTTCTGTCCTGGGAGGAATCAGACTGATTCTTCAGCCTGAAAAGGTTGAGGGGAGGTGTCGTGGAGGATCTATCTCGAGCTTGATTAGGTACTTTCCTCCTTGCCCTGGTCAGGAAACCAGATTACTGCTTCAGAAGGATCTCCCAGTCCTGACAGACAACCCTGATAATTCAAACTATCTTCACCAGGAAATCAAATTTCTTATCCAAATTCAAATACTTATTTATTGAGGGTTCCAGGTTGCAATTATGCTCTTTCATCTGTTAACTCCATCACCTGTTGCAGGTAAAAAGAGGTATACAATCAGAGAGACAACTATAATTTTATATTCTGAGGAATGTCTTTGGTTGAAATTTGTTAAAGTTAATGATCACCAATTTGCATTTTAACACTTCCTAATCACCCATTCACATATTGGAAGCACAGAAACTGAGCTGGAAGAAACCTTGCAAGATCATCTATATTTCATATGGGAGAAAGCAGGTGGCCAATTCTATCTACATCATCAGATGTTTGTGTAGAGAAGTCCTATGGTTTTCACCACCGCATAATGTATTTTTACAGGCCTCCAATCTCCTGAAATATTTCGCTGTCCTTACCATTAGAGATTAGGGAAAGCTTTCTGTAAATCAAAAGCAAAGAACGTCCGAATCAGATTTCCTAGTAGACTCTATTGGAGGTCTAGATCTTTACAGAACAAAGCCAAGTTTCCTTATGGCAAGGATGCTTGCTTAGTTGTTGTTCATAGTCAAACAAAGAGTTTATAGACTGCAAAACCCAGAGTCTATGTCTCCTCTAAGCACATTTAGCCCATGTACTTTTTGTCTATGGATATTAAAGCACATTGTTCTTTATGTCAGACCTATTTGAAAACAATGTTAAATATGATTAACAATGAAGAGAAAACTAAAAGGCAGCAACAATTATTTTAGTTTTCCTTTTAAGCCAAATTTTCTAGCTTTCTGAATGACTTGTATTGTTCTCTTTTGTATTGTCTCCAAATGGTTGAACTTGCTTGAAACAGTATACTTCAGAAAATCACAATACTCCAGCTGAGATTAATAAATGGAAGTCTAGTTTACAAGACACACGACCTAATGTTTTTGTTCTAATTAGCACTGCTGTGCCCCAATACTTTTGAGGTTTTCTACAGCATAGCACGTAAACTTCCACACATAATTACAAGGCATTGTAACGTTGCATCTTTTTTTTTTTTTCTCAGAACTGATATTTAGACCATCCTTTGTCATCCTCTATTTGCCTAAGTACATAGCCCTGCACATGTCCTTTTTCAATACCACTGTACTTTTTTCTGGAGTATTTCTCCAATTTGTCAGGATACTTCTCAATTCTACACCTGCTTTTCAAAACAATTGTGAGCTCCTCCCACTTAGTTATATGTGGATTTAAGAAGTTTAGACTGTTCCAGATTATTAGCAGGTCCCTACCTGATACATCCTTCCTCTTGACAGTGAACTGTAAAAAGTTTTGGTGAGCTGGAAAAATCATACTGAAGCAGTTTAACATACATTATTTTTTCCAGTATGCTTAAGAGATTAGTTTACAATATAGATTCAAAAGCAATACTAAGCCAAAATACAAGCAACCAGAGCTCCTCTATCCGCAGAGCCTTTTATTTTAGAATAGCAGAAATTCAGTTTGATTTAACACGACATTTGTTCTCAATACTACAGACACGCATAGGTGATCCACCCATCCATCCTTTCACATAATATTCCCAATTTCCAATAAGTGTTTTGTGTTTGCTTCCCTAAATTAATTTCTTAAATCCCAATGAAGAGCAATCCAGGAATGAAGGAGTAAACTCAGTAACGTTTAATTACCACAGAAATTTTGTGATTTAGCTAGAAACCAGATATGCAAAGTAATATCTAAAAATCAAGATTTCTTCCTGGTTTATTTTGCTAATGATTAAATGCCAGACATTTACAATTAATTCATGTTTCTTCACTTAAAGCATGATGACACTTCGGTGCCGAGGACAACATTATAAAAGATTAGACTTTTATGGAAAGAAGAGATTAAAGACAAGAAAAGCTATTAGCACAATTGCCTATCTTACTTCCCCTGTCAAATTTTAATAAACTAAAATAAATACAAGATTGTTCTAATAAATAAACATCACTACTTAATTTAAAATACTTTAATTAATATTTTCAATAAATTATGGAATAACAAGAGCTATTCAACACCAGAAGAAAGCAGTGTCAGCAAGACAGAAATATACTCCCTCAGGATACAGTGAAGGGGAAATCCTCTTAAAAGTACATAATGGCTCGCTGCTTATCACATTAAGTATGTGGTAGAACCAACAAAAACTTTAACTCAACCTTTCAGCATAAGAAGGAAAGGAGGCCTGTTATATGTGTGCTAATAATAAAAAAAAAAAGCCACAACCAAACACACACCAAAAATGACCCAGCTGTTATCGGTTCCATGGGCAGAAAGGTGCTCTAGATAACCAGGGAGAACTCTTACTGCAAGAACTTTTATACAGGAGCAGCAGAGAGGAACTGCTGGTTTTGATAAGGCAGAAGGTGAGAGGTCACTGTAGCAGAGCAATTACTTCTAACTCCAGAAGCAGTATGTGGCATGTTAGTCATTTGCTGTAATACGTGTGGGTTAATCAAAGTAACTGCACGTATCACAATGCTTCCACTTTTGGGATGGAATTTGGGGCTGATGCACAAAGAATTCACCTACACACCTAATGGCTGAAAGAAAACAAAGAAAGAGAAGAGGTCCCAGAGCTTCTTCTCTGCCTGAATCCTACCATGAATGCAAAGCGTGGACCCCCGAAAACAGCCTCTCTCTAGTCTTCTTTTAGGTATGCTGAACTAGAGCAATACAATCTTATACAGAATTCAAGAGTTTAGGTGGCATCAGAAGCAGCACGCACACACTAGCCCATGGCTATAATATTTCCATTATCCAAACTAGCTTAGCCCATATACTCCCTGTTGCATGTCACAATGTCCTGTAAATATGCAGGAAAGTAATTTACAGCTTATCTGGGCTGCACAATACATTCCCCTTGAAAAAGGTTTTGCGCAATAGTTGTTTCTTGCTGCTTAAGGATGTGAGAGGCACGTGTTACCATCTTGTGAGATAAAATCCTCACCCTGCAATTTTTCTTCTCTCATTTCCTTATTTATATTTTAGGCTCTGTCAGGCTAGACTGAGAGGCCTTTCAAGCAAATCAATACGATCCAGAGCCTGTTTGCCCTACAATTGCCTCTACAATTCACAGATAGCAAGTAAGCTTGAGGCAGACGAGATGAAGACAGCTACTTAACAATAGAGTAAAACCCGAGGCACTCGACGGAAACCGAGCCCCGCTTACCCAGCAGACACACCTATCCAGACCCAAGGCCTGGACGCCTCTGCATCCCCGCAGCGGTGCCTACGCTGCGGGCTCCGGGACCCTTCGCAGCGCCGCAGGCCGAGGTGCCGCGCAGCCGCTGCAGGACCGAAGCGGGAGTGCCCGCAGCCGCGCGTCTCGGCGGGGGCGCTGCCGGCGGCAGCAGCGGCACAAGCCGCGACCCGCTCCCCACCATCCCCTTTGAGAACGGGCACCGCACCAGCCCCCCGCCGCCGCCCGGTTGCCGTGCCGTGCCGCGCCGCGCCGCGCCCTGCCCGCTCACCGGGACCCACCTGCGCAGCGTAGGGGCAGCGCGATCAGGAGACAGGGCAGCAACGCCGCCACGGCCGCGCGCCCCACGCCAACCGTCACCGGTCCGCCGTCCATCCGTCCCTCAGCACTACCGGCGCCCGCACCGTTACCGGAAGCCCTGGGCGGCTGCGCATGCGCAGGTATCCGGCGGTGGGGACGGGGGCGGTGTGGGCCGGAAAGGTAGCCGTGCGCTCTGTTGCCACCGTCCTTGACGTGGGGCTTGGACCCAGCTCACTTTTTGCGGGCAGAAGTTCTGGTTTTATGACTAAAAAGCTCATCTTCTCTTTTTCTGTTTCATATTTTTCCTGAGGTTGCCCAGCTGCAGTGGTTGGGAGGGTCGAAGCCAGGGCTTACCTTTCGCTTCCTACCCCCTCAGAGCAACAAACTCCTGAGTGGTCACAGCAACGCGTTCAGAGATGAGGATTTGAAAGTCTGGTAGGCAAAGGTCTATGCCCTCTACATCCTAGGTGCTACAAACATTACATTTTTTGTTGCTTAAGGAGATGACAATCCTTCCAGCCATACTTCTGGATAAAAGTGTTCCTAGCTGCTGCTGGTGCCCTTTTTGCTACGAGGTGCTACACGTACTCTGAGCATGTCTACTAAGCCTAGGCTCTCCTGGGGCACCGATGGAGAGATGCATAAATGGCGCTTTAATTCTTTTGGCCTGTAGGTTTTAAGAAATATTTGAGGATTGCTAAAGGGCAAGATACAAAAATCGACAAAATTACATTTATTTTGGGTTATAAGTGCAGGGATCCTTCTCAAGTCTGTGAGGCAGCCAAAGCACTCGTACCATCTAAGATGGCAAAATTTGATCCAGACAGAATATTTCTATGGTTTGCATCATCTTCTTTTATGTGATAACCTTTCAATTATTTCCTTTTCCGAGGTGGTCATCAACAGGCAACCACAATGTCAGTTTTGCTTGTCAAAAGCCAGTAGCATTAGTATCTAACTGTGCTGATGAAATGCAGATGCTATTGATTCCTGTAAATGAATGAATGTCTATGTAGCATTAGCCAACTCAGGGGTGTAAAAGCTGCAAACCTGTCCTGTCAAAAAGACTGATGATTGAGAAGAGGCTGACACCGTTACGGTGAAGGCCGTGGACAAGAGGTTGTGGATAACCATGTCCTTCGAAACACATGGTGTCTAATGTTATCTAGTATGCTACAGGTGCCTGTACCTAGCACAGTTTCTTTAAAGAAAAAATAGTTTATGGAGTGTTTAAACAATCAATGTAATTTTAGTTTCTGGTTTCTATTATTAATTTGGATCAATAAATATGCAATGCAATAAATACATAATGCAGAAGTATATTTATTGTGTAACAGAACTGAGTGAATAATAGGCTATTAAGTACCACTTGGTGTGAGCCATCATATCTATCATGATCATCATATGATGCAGTCAGTAGACAATCAGTGAGGAGGAAGTGTGTTGTGATGCAGGTAACAAAGTAGGACATAATCTGTGAAATATTGTGAGCTTCACCACAACTTCCTGTGTGATTTTGTGTAAACTGAGTGCTCTTTAAGACAAAGGCTGTTATTTATCCTTTTTCTGAACCTGTAAAAAAAAGAAGTCAGTATATTAGTATTGCTGAAGTACCTCTGAAATCTCAATAAGAGGATTTCAAAGCAACATTCAGCATAGCTATTGTACTGTCAGTGCTCTTTGATAAATGGAGCGAAATGACAACCTTTTGTTAGCTCGTAAATATTAGGAATGCCATTTTCAGGAGACAAGCCTTTCCAGTGGCAGTCACGTTCCTATTAGTTTGCTGTGAACAATTCTTTGGTAATTTTCTAATACAGATCTTGACTGGCCACACTCCTAACAACAACTAGGGCTCTCCAGGTTGGCAGTCTCCTTGAGAAGGAACCCAAATGACATATTGTTATGTCCACAGTGTTAATGGCTGACACCAAAGAGGCCTTCGCTTTGTGCATCACTGATGCTATGCTTCTCCAGCTGAGGAAGACACCCACTGTCTTATGGGGTCAAACAGAGCCAATACTAGACAGTTCTTTCCCATCATAAGATGGGCATTATTGCATATAAACAGCAGACTTGTCCCACAAGGGTCGCTCCACCCTTTCCCAGGGGTTTTCCACAAATCCCACATGGATTTGCTGTACATGTGCCGACCATGAGTACAACATATTCACACAAGGTTCATTGTTTCCTGGGAGCGTCCTACCCACACCTGGAAGAAGGATGGGTAGGAGCAGGCTGCTGCTCTCAGAGTGGTTCATATGGCCTCTCTCAGCTTCCCACACATCCACACACTCTTGAAACCAAGATAGGGAGGCCAAGGCTATGGGCTTTGGTGGCAGCACTTAATACATGATGAGAGGAAGGCTTTGGACAACTGAAGATTTTGGTGGCTGAGAGTATGTGACTGCCAGCTCTTGGCTAGCACAGTCACAAAGTGCTAAAAGCTGAGAGGTGTACTTAATGCTTTTTTTTCAATCTTAGTGGGAGGAAAACTGTGCCCTTTCAAGTTAGGAGTTGGCTGCAGGCATTGTGCAAAATGTATTCTTGCAAGATACAGGGTACTGTGATACTAAAATGATGAGTTTGGTTAAAAACATCTATAAGGCAGAGCTGATCATGATAAAGTCTGCTCAGCTATGAAAGCCTTGCCAGGGAAAAAAAAATCCATTCTGCATGTCAAGAGTGGGCTATTACTGAAATCAGTGATGAATTATGGTTGAGCCTATAGAAGATAAATACATGGATATAACATGATGCTTAGGGGGATATATTGTTGCAGGGCATTTCTGACCTTGAGTCAGATATATTCTATGATAATTTGTTATCTTGTGCTCAGACAGTTTATAGGGAAACATTTTTGTGGCAAGTTATTTATGTAAACCGCACTTCACCGTAACCATTTTGCAGTCTAGGTCATGAACTACAACCAACTTACTAATTTATTACTGGTAAAAATATTTAGTAACCTAATAAATGTAAGTTTGAATGCAACATCCTCACTGATATTGTAGAAGAAAGAAACAGAAACTGGTGTTGATTCAATATGTTAGAAGGGAAGCTCAATCTCTGGTACACAGGCAACCAAACACACACCCCTGTGTGTACTCCTGTGGTCCTGTGTCGTCAATGTCAATACTAAAACATACGTGTGATGGAGGAAACTGAGCCATACAGACTCCATTGAATTTATTTCAGTTGGCTGACAGACAAAGGAGAAATCATTTGATTGTTTCTTCTCATGTCAACTCTGGAACAGGATAAAAGAAGCAAACAGAGTCTTTCATCTTGTTTGAAAAGTGTAGAAACATAGGTTCAGGAAGGAAGGACCGTAGGGAGTCCAGTGGTTCATTGTACAACCCCAAGGCAGGATCAGTTGTATCTAGTTGTTGGTTTGGTTTGTTTGTTTGGGTTTTTTTGTTTTTTTTTTTTTTTTTTAATATGCCACTTCTGAGGCAATATCTCCCATACTTTTTCTGTTTTCATCATTGGAAAACTTTTTCTCATATCTTTTGTGTTGCAGTCCTGTAATTGCTTTCCTGTCTGTCATGACGTTACAGCATAGATTATTTATTTCCTGTTTTCAGAAGCCTTTCACATTTTTGAAGACTGTCATTATGTTGCCATCAGACTTCTTTTTGCCAGACCACATCATACCATTTTCCTTCACGAAGCATGTTTTTTGTACTCCTCCTGACTTTTCCCTGCACTGGATCTATATCCACACGGCCTTACTAGTGCTGAATAGGGGGAAGGATTACGTTTCATGGACTACAATGCAGTTTGTGTATTCTGTATGACATTTGCCTCTTTCACAACAGTGAGACATTGACTCATTTATAGTTTGTGACCCACCATAAGCCCCACGTTTGTCTTCTTTTGCTTAGATCAGTTTTCCTTAACTTGTCTGTGAGATATTATGAAAAATCTTACTGAAGCCAGACTATAACCTACCACTTCTGCCTTGTGCACAAAGTTCATTGATGTTCACTGAAAGATCAATTTTTTGTTAATACATTGATATTCTGCAGCTGAGTAATAGTTTTTCTACATAGTTGTGGAAGCTAAAAACATTACAAGTGAAGTATATATTAGAAGAAACCCACCTGCTTCTTTCCCAGCACTATGTTTCGACATTTGGGCTCTATTTCTACATTTCTTGGACAAAGTGTGGTTGGACTGCTGTGCTTGAAACCCCACTTCATAAAAGTAGTTGTGTCCCCCGCCTCTTCCAAATAGCATGGCATGAACTATAGCAAGGTTGCAGTTGAAGAATTTTCCACAAGTAAACTCTTTTGTCAATGTAAACAGGTATGTATCTATGTGATGCAAGTTCTTCCTTCATGTGTTACAAGCAATTTGCTTTTGAGATTTTAATCTCATTGGGACTGGGATATGTCACATCAGGGAAAGCTACATAATAGCAGCTCAAGTTTTCAAAAATATTTCAATATCCCTTCTCATTCCAATTTGCACTTCAATCTGACCAACTGCTCTGTGGCTTTTATTGTGGCAAAGATCCAATGATGGGGTGTTGCGTCCCTGGT
The DNA here is from genome assembly GCA_013400755.1 of Pelecanoides urinatrix. Classification (NCBI taxonomy): domain Eukaryota; kingdom Metazoa; phylum Chordata; class Aves; order Procellariiformes; family Procellariidae; genus Pelecanoides; species Pelecanoides urinatrix. Next base: position 39,258 of record VZTQ01013169.1, read on the forward strand.
TTCTGATAGTGGTTTCTGCATCTTTGCAGGTTTGTACCATAGTGGGAATTTCCCCCTGACTTTTGCTGGTATTGTCCAGGACACGGTTATAATTTGAGATGAGAACTGATCAGCTAACTTAAGCCTTGCAGGTGATGCTTCTCCTCTACCTTGCAATCCCCACCTCCTTTTCTTCTGCAGCTTCTTAAGGGGTAAAGAATTCCTCCATGTGGTCCAGGTGTCCTGTTAAAGGCTTCAGCCATCAGCAGAGGAGCAAGTGAGTCCTCTAGGGTAGGAAGGACAATGCCTGAAACCAGTCTTAATCTTTTTATTAGTTGCTCTAGCAAAATGCCCTTTCTCTTCAGGAAAAATGCTCTTGCTTCCAAGAGAGGCTTCCAGAGTTGTAAGAGTGGCTCTTGCTGCGTGAGAGTCGGAAGGCCTCAGTCCCTGCTTCTGCAGAGGCTCCAGTGCAAAGACAAGAGCTAAAGTCATTTGTTTCTCACAGCTGCTACCATACTGGTGCTGAGCATTTGCCTGCTCTGTGCACCCTTCTGGTCTTGCCTTTGCTGTATTCTGGACATACTGCACTGCAGGCACCAGTTTATCATTTTTCAGAAAGGAGCAGGATACAATGAGCAAGGTCAGGCTCAGAGCTGGAACGATAAAAGTGGTAGTGCTACACCACACGACTTTATTATTAAGTGTATTTCAAAGGATATTTCCTGCATTAGTATTTTATTCTCACATTCATGAAGTTCTAGAAAGAGCCCTTAGGTTCAGCTCTTGCCCTTTTCTTTTGACCCTCCACCCTAAGATCTACAAGGACAAAGTTGGGTTTGGGACAGATATAATTCTGTGTATCAGAAATGTTTTTAGCCATGAGACAGCTGAATATTTTCAGCACATGAGAAAACTCAGATAAATGAAACACAGGCATCTGGTCAGAACAGTGCATTAGGTTTTGAAGGACAGAGGTGTCATAATTTGCATCAACCAGGCTGAAAGAATGTGGAAAGCCTGCTGTCAACCTGTCTTTTTACAGCCCGTGGAGACCTATCTAGCATCTTCAAAATGCCTAACTATAATACATCTACAACTTTCATCTTCATAGATAATATTTCATAATGATCAGCAAGTTGTACTTGGTTAGGGTGTGTTTCGGAGCCTGGTTATACCATTACAGCAGCACGTCTGAAAATCTAACCCATGTGCAAAGCTCCAGTTGTGATTTACATCGTCTTTGTAACTACGTTACTCACATAGATTGGAAAAGAAAGTCCCTGCTCTGAGGACCTTACAGTCTAGTTTTAAAAAGTGTAATGTAAACAACAGGAGCTGAAAGAAGGGAGTAGAAATGAGAGACAATATTGGAGTGACACAATGTCAGAGTTGATGGGAAAATGGAAGAGCTGAAATTTGTTAAACAGATTCTTTGGTCTGGTGCTTTCTCCAGGGGGAAATCCTAGCATTGGTGAATGTATATCAGTGCTGCTGGAGCCAGGATTTCCTCTGTAAGATTTCCCCAGTGGTTTCTCATTTGTCTTTTTGATATCATTATCATTCCGTGCCTTCAGTCTTTTACAGTAATTGCTTGAAAGCATGCAAAATTGACTTAAGGAAATCCAATTTGTAAGGAAGAAATAAGAAAGGACTCCATATTAAGAAGTGCAAATGAGCAATTTCCAGAACATTGCATGCAGACGGTCAGCTAAGTCTGTTGATTATTCAGTTATTTCTGTAAAACAGCCATTTTCACCTTTCTTTTTTGGGACAGTGCAATATCAAGGGAAGGAGCCTTGCTTTGCACAGACATTCCGTACCACTTATTCAATAACTGACAATTACTAGAAAATCACATTTTGCCAAGTAATAATGGTTATTTCCCAACCCGCCTCAGAAAAAAATGGCTAACTTAATATCACAAATTCTTATGCTATATTTCTGGTTAAGAATCTATTTAAAAGCTTTTTCTATAGCTTGTCACGTAGAGTTAAAGTTTCTGAAAGCCTTTCTGACTATGCTGTTCAGAGGGACTCTTTCTGGCCAGGCAACCAGCAGATGCAGGCAGTCCCTGATACCTCCAGGACCTGCTGTGAAGGGAAGACACTAAAGTTACCAATATGGAGAGATAAAAGAAAAATGTGGAGCTGGAGGGCAATCACATCCCTAGTTCTTTGGTTGGCCATGGGCCCCAGTGTTCCCTTTGTTCCTGAAATGCTCACTCCACTCCCTTTACTGGAACCTGCTAAACTCCCATTGCTTCTCTTGCTGTCTTACTGTACTGCCTTCTTTTGTAATCTGTTTTGTTCACCACAAGCCTAGACTGCTCTCCCTCAGTTTTCCCCACTTCTCCATTCCTTAATCATCCTGCTTTGCTTTGCATTTCATGTCTAAAATATTTTTCCAATAACTCCCACGTCTTCGAAGTAGTCTGTGTTTTACGCTGTGCCAAAGTTAGCAGCACACTTCTGTACTTCGCAGTTTAAATCATAACATAGTTAGAAGTTCACCTATTTTATTGATTAATTTTTATCATACTCTCTACAAGCTTAGCTCAAGATCAACTCTTCTCTAAATTACTGCTTCTCTGAAGAGGCACTAGGTGCCATGTACTGCCTGGCGTACTCGTGGGACCACGCAGCCCATCTCGGTACAGTCAGAGGCTGCACCCTGTCCCCAGGCCTGTTGGCTCATTTTACACATCCCAGTGAAGCTGTGGCTCTTGTGGCTGAAGAAGAGGGCTCTCACCTACAAATGCTGTCCTGCAAGGACTCAGTTTGGAACAGGAAGACTTCTGAAGCAAACCAAACTGCAGGCCAGTCTGAAGAAAAAGATCTGGGCTGCTTTTAGGAGCTCTGAGGAAAGGCTGAGCTTTAAAAGTAAAAGTCAGCTTTAATTCCTGTCAAGTGGCACTGTGATATCTGACCTTAGCCATGCCTGGCCTCAGTGCCAGCCACAACAAGATTCCTGACTTCCCTGCAGAGCAGAAAGAAGGAATACAAGATATCCAAGGGGTATTTGTATGGACTAACCTTGCCTAAGAGCAAAAGTACAGTCATCAAGGAAAGAGATGCTGTTCCAGAGAAGAATCCCAGGCAGTTGCCTTCTGAAGGAGCTAATGTCTTGGGAGAGCCCAAGGGATTGGCCTTGTGGGGCTAGAATTAGAGTTTCTGAATACATCACCCCTTATCACTTAGTCCTTTTACCTAACTGTAACTGATTTACTGGGTCTTAGCCCATTAAATAACAAAACACTGGAAAAACCTGAAATCCCCAGGAATAGCTGCTTAGTAATGTGTGAGTAAAAGCTGTAGACATTAATGGCTTAGCTGGGTTTTAGTCAGGTTAATATGAAATGAGGTAAATAAAATACATCAGAGGTGAGAAGTCAGAAGTGAAAAATGGGCCGGGTTTTCCCTTTCCATAGTGCTGTGGATTCTTCCTGCCCTTGTTGCACTGCTCTGTATTTGCACTTCATATCACGTGCCTGAAATTTTACATAAAGTTCCTTCTATGTGTGGAGGAAGAACATTTGTTCTTCGTTTGTCTGTGGCAGGTGCCTTCAACTGCTATGGATCGTGCCTGGAGGTGAACACCCTCCATGTTTACTGCAAGTCAGGTCTCAATGAGCACCACATATAGGAGCTCTGAAGTCCAGCTTATCACTGTCCTTTTAGTCATAAACCCTCTTCTGAAGTCAGAAAAGTGAAATTCAGCAAAGAAAATAGGAGTCATCCAAGAAATGCCTTGCCTGCTTCAGCAAGCTAAATCTGTCTTCTAACAGTCACTGAACATACAGCTTCCCCTGTCCTCCTCATGGTGCGTTGAACCGCCTTGCTGAGATTTCTCAGGTGCTGCACACGTTAGGCCAAACCCCTCTCCTACTTGCTCTGTCATTATGCACACGATGTCCATCTGCTTACTTAGGGGACTTCTGTCTCTCCCATCACTGCAGCATCTGCATATCATAATCCGCATTTAAGAGCTGAGGGAATTATCAGGACAATGCAGCTAAGCGATTTAACCTGAGGTGAGAAGTCAGCAATGAAGCATTACTCACAGTCTTCCACAAGGTCAAATAATTATTTAATTTACTTTTGATTTCCTTTATAAACAGAAATACAAACGATGCTTTGCTGCGCTGCACAAATGCATGTGCTGTATGCTTATATGACTGAAGGGAGAGCAGATAAACAAGCAGACATTCGTGTTAGAGGATGCTGTGACTACAAGGTTAGCTCTGCAAGGCTAGCTCTACATGAAATAAGACCTCTGCCACCAGATAATCGAATCAGAATTTCACAGAATGTCTCTCTGCCTTTTCAGGATGTTCTTTATTAAATATATTCTGCATTGGAGCCTTCATTTCTGTTCTGTGTGGCATATAATCTCCCAACTTTATTTACCAAGTTATCTGCACTAGAGTAACACTAGCAATGGTGTAGTCTAACAGCTCTGTCAGCTTGATGTCCTCAGACAACTGGAGCCTGGTATGACTGAGGGTTGAACCCTTGCTAGGATTGTACAGGTCTCTGGAGTTTCCAGAAACTTTGGTGACCTATTGAGATGCAGAGTTGGGAAATTCATTCCTATTTCATGCCTGTTGTAGTGCAGCTAGAATCTTAATGTATTTTTCAATTTGGAATTCACTATATAAAGGCTTTTTGATGATTTTATAGCCAGTATGTTAAAGACAGGCTTACATGAATTTATACCAGCTGTTTCTTTAAAGACACCACATTCCATATCAAAGAAAAGTTAAACAAACAAAGTGGTCAGGGCAAATCCTCCTTTTCCCCACGTGTCTGGGTGCGTTGAAAGAGGAAGCAGTATTCTGAGAACGGAGTCTTTGCCTCATGTGACAGTACAACAGTTGGTATTGGCAAAGACATGAGGGGAAACACTTATTTTTAAACCGGGGAAGCCAACCTCTCAAAATTTCAGAGACGATGTTCTTGCAGACATTCTTCCTGCTTTAATCTAAAAAGACTGTATCTCTGAATAGCCAAGATTATTTTTTTCCTCTCCCCCAGTTTGGCTTATCAATGAACCTATAATGAAGTGGCACAGCACATGGGACTACCCTGCCTTATCTGTGCCCTCATCATAACCTTTGAACCAGCTGACTGATTTCAACCACATTTAATAGACAATAACTTCCTGCTCTTCCATGAAAATCAGCCGCTGGGTAGATGAAAGCAGCCCTACTAGAAGAGTGAGGAAAAGGCAGGGAAATCTCAACCCTTTTCTCTTCTGACAGCAGCTGGCTAGCCAGCTAGCACATGCATTGGCCATACGAGCTATGCTATGTGCTTTTTGCCTTTCTGAAAGCCAAAAAAAAACCCCAACCATCCACCCAGAAGAAGCTGCTATTGTGGAAGGAGGGATAGGGAACACACAGGGCACTGAATTTTTACAGTGGAGAGGTGTACCAGACACAGGACATCAGTCTTCATTAGGATCAGCACTCACACAGCAGCTTTGGTGAGAGGTAAAGAAAAGCACCAGTAAAACAAAATGCCTTAAAAAAAAAAACAAAACCAAAATGCTTCCCCATTTTTTCTATATTCCACATTAAACCAAAATATGAAGAAAATTAAAAAGTGCAGAAAAAACATGTGCAGATTACATATAGCTGGGTGGTAAAAATAATCAATGCCTGTTCTCCTTATGTTTTCTTCCTGCAACAGTTCCCAAGAAATGAATATTTATGCATTAATTAACAAACCCCAAAACCATAGCCAAAAATTTTGCAGTTCCCACATCAAGTTACAATTTACACACAACTTTACTCATGGCAAGTTACTTTTGCTGAAAGAATTTAATTTAATCTCTCATTTTGATATAATACTACACACAAAAAAATTTGTGTCACTCACAAAATTAGTGCACAGGGCAAAGGTCACACTTTATGCCCTGATGTTGGTGTGGACATAACCTTCATATGCATGAGCAAGGCTACGCAGGTGAGATTGTATTATGTAGCATGGCAGTCACATCAACGTGGATTTACTTTTTTTGAATTACATATCAGTAAATAAATAAAACAAACCTACCTTTTAACTCTCACTTTAGCTGCGAAGTTTTCCACAGACTTCAGTGGACTCTGGATTAGGTAGGCAAAATATAATTAGCCATAGAAACTGCAGGACAGAGGCTCAGGGGACTAAGCAATACCTGAACATAGAGGGCTATCTGGCAGTGTACTGGTACATTCCCATTATCCTTAGCGATGAAGTATGAGTAACACCTTGCAATGCAAAACACACTAAATATTTGTGTTTGGTTTATTCATACCAAGTTCATACCATCACAACAACTTTACAATTTTGCATCAGGTAAAAAAATATTCAATAGAAAGATTATGCCACAAGGGATATCCTTAAGAAAGACACACAATTTCTCATTTAAAAAAAAAAAAGTCAGATCACATCTTTCTTTATAAAATTATTTTCTTTTACAAACCCTATACAATATGCCATTTTGATTAGCTTTTGCAATAAATAGTTCAAAGTTAAATTAACTATTATTTTATATATATATATTTGCTTTTTAAATTAATGTCATAATACAGTCCTAGGTATCGCTACAACTTAACAGTGAGCCACTACAAACAGTGGCAAAAATTACGTATATTTTAATTCCTCATTTATAGTCAAGTTTCTTGTACTTAAAAAAATAATATGATTCTGTCAAAAGTCTGTGTATGCATCTTCGTATATTAATTTTTACTGTCTTAAGAATGCAGCAATAAGAATATAAACTCAACAGCCCATTAGCTTTTCTTTTGGTCCGAGTGAAGTATGAGGAGTGCATTTAGGCCTTTTCTGAAGCTGGTACTATTCCTGAATCAGAATCTTCTTGTTCAGAGTCCTGAAGGTGCTCTGTTGTCTTGCTGGCCTCATTCCCTCTCTCATTGCTTTGATTTTTGGATTCTTCTGAAATGACAGTTAGCTTGTCATAAAAAAGATGCTCTTCTTGTGGAAGTGGAGGAAAAAACTGCGAACCACTGGGAGGCTTGCTCAAAAACTGTGAAGGAAAGAGCAAATGAGAATTAGGCTGCACCAGCCATACCATCCTGTTTGCTTAGAAATATGTTTTATATTGTTTTCCACACATCAATTGGCTTTCTCAGTATTTAGAAGTCCCAGAGTGGCAATAATGTAATAACCTCTCTGCTCGCTTTAATACCCTGTGCAAGGCTTGGAAGCAAGTTGGAAGTGCCTTTATTTGCAAGAAGATACCCCAGGGGTTCATGACTTCTTTGGAATATAAACTTTCTTAAAAAAATAAACCTAGGTTTTGTTTGGAAACAAAAACTAAAAATGGTGACTTGACTGTAGGTGAAGGAGTTCGCATAGAGATTCATCAAATAGCTCCAAAAGATGTGAGTTGTTCCTGCCATCTCAGAGAGCTGTCTGCTCAGACATTAAATAGTGATGCTTTAAATGTCAACATAAACCGTAACTGTTTAGTCGAGTAAAGGAGAGGGAGGGAGATTTGTGGGGCTATGCAGTTCAGTGAGAAAGATGACTTAATTTTAGTACTGACATATCACAACTTCCTCCCACTCCCTGTTCTAATGATAAGATGGAACCGGCCTCAAGAATCAACATGGACTTCACAGGATGTCATGACTGTATTTTGAATGTCAGCACAAGAACAGCACACCTACTCAACACAGTAATAACATGTCAACCACTCATTTTGGCAGCTGAAGCGGCTGGAGGAGTACAACTGTATTTTGTTCTTGTTACCTGACCCCTGTCTATTACGTTAGTGCATTTTACATAAGAAACAAGCTGCTCTGTCAGGAGTCCTGTTCGCTGTAATTACAAAAATAAATACTAATATTATTACTATTAGACCTTTTCCTAGCAAACTGTGATTTGAAATGTTCTGTCAGTAGCCTGCAATCTCAAATGTTCATGTAGTGAAACCACTGCCTTTGATAAATGTCATTTTACGTAAGCATGACTGACCTTTGATTACTGTGATTAACCACTATAACCCAATAGCACAAAATGAAAATTCTCCCTTTCTTGTGAGAAACCTGTGAGCAAAATAAAATTTGACCATATCCTGTATTAATCAGAACAATGCTACCTTCCCAACAGCTGAGCTCCAGGTTCAGCTACTGTGTGCTGAGCATGTGCTCAACTTAAAGCACAAGACGATTGCTAAGTCAGCTGCAAAGCCTTAGTCTGCTGAACTCTAAATGAGTCAAAATGAAAGACCCAGAGAAACTGTAGGAAACTCAGAAGAGTACAGGTTGCTAACTTTAGCGTATGTAACACTCTGTACAGCCTTGTTTCTTGGAGGAGATTCTGATACAGCCTTTTTAAGTTGCCATATAGGTAACAGGGTCAGTGGTATTCCCCAACAGTCATGGCTAACATCCATTGCTCTCATTTCATCTTGAATTTTCAGATTTCACTACATTCTTTACTTAAGATAAAACTCATTATTGTATTTCCAAGAGAACTTTGTTTCAGGAGAACAAATGTGCAATTTTAAGTCTAAAATTAGATAGCAGGGACAGATAGTTCAGTTGTTCACTATCTAAAAAGAGGAATTAAGGTTAACACCTGTTACTCTCTCACTTTAACATGAAAGAAAACATCCTGTTTCTAAGCCATATAAAAGCTTCACATTACAAATTAGGCAGTTACTTTAGGATTAAAAGTCTATGTCGACTTTCTAAGTTGTTCAGCGTTTAAATATTTTGGGCCATTCTGTGCAGAACAATTCAGAATGACAGTATTTTAGAGTTTATTATACATCAGTATACTTCAAAAGGAAGTCTAATTTCACTGCTTCTTACTTATGTCTATGCAGTGCCACAGAACATGATGAAAAAACTGAGGTAACATTCATGCAAAATTTATGACCTTATAATGCCAGAAATTAAATATTAAATGAACTAACTTCTGCTACCTTTCTCACACTGAAAAGTACCTTCCTTTGTCAGCTTTTTCCAAAGTTCACAACTTCATTATTTACGCTTATTTGAATGGCTTTTTATGTTTGGCAGAAGAGTGAGTTTTACCATACATAACAACAATATAACAACAAATAACCACCATTGCTCCTTATAGTCTAAAACCCCCTCAGAATAGTCTGCACTTTACAGACGGCTAACAATCAGGTGCAAATGAAAGAAGGCAAAATAAAAGAAGTTCTAAAGGTTTTGGCACAGAGAGCCTTTGAAAGGCAGGCGGTTCTGCTGAAAAGGCTGATTTTAATTGTGCTAGGTAGAAAACAAACCTCTTTCAAGTGTTGTGGGAAAACATATGAAGGGCAGAAAACATGTCTGGTGAGTCGATATAGATACAAAAAGGAAAAGAAACAAACAGGAACAGATATTACAATGACCAACATTGATCCTATGAGAACGGTCACAATTATCCACACAGGAGTTACACCTGCAAGAGACAAGGAAAAAAAAAATTTAAACTGTGATTATTAATTTCTGAATATATTCTTTTCAAATTACCATTTTCTCTATGCAATTTGAAACAAACAAACAAACAAACAAACAAAACCCCAACAAACTATTACAAAATTGTAACTGCAAATATAAGTCTTTGTTTCCAGATGCAAAATACCTCTTAGCTCTTATATTTTCAGTCCGAATAGGCTGTGGAAGTTTTCAATAAAGGAAGCTTACAAGCCATCATATTTGGGTATTTACCATTACACATACTGGTGATTCTACATGCAACACTAGGCAAATGATTAAAGGAAAAACCAACAGAACCATCCACAAGGTGGTATCATGTAAAAAGCTATTGTTACACTCTTTGGTGTTTCAGGAGTGTAGGAGTTGACACATAACACTACCAGAGTATAGCTTCCACATTTCTCTTAAAGAAATCTGTAAAAATGGCAGCAAAGTAAAGACAGTAGGGGACAAAAGTCTGTAAAATTCTAAACTATTGAGCCTTTAAAAAAATTATGTCATGCACGGGGATTTCACAACAGGCAATGGGAATGAAGATGTATCCATACATCACTGTATAAATGTTTTAAATCAACCTATGCTTGCTAAGCACTATTCTACCCACAAACTAACAAGCAACACCACCACCAAAACCCACCTGCAATTCAACTGCAGTGCATGCAGATAATATACATGTGGGTAAAATATATGAGGAAAAACATGTGAGAAACAGGTTAGCCCAGTAGCTTCCTCAGGCTTCCCCCAGATGCTTTCTTATCAACTTGCATCTCTGATTTTCCACAAGTTATATGAGGGTGTAAGTTACTTGAAATACACATTATACCTGTGAAAAAAGACAGTATCTAGGACTCTATTGTTTCTTTTAACTAGGGACATAAAGCTCCCTGCTAAGACGACAGGGTCAGACCATGTGGTTATTGCTGGACTCCACAGACAGCAGCTAAGGTGGCGTGGCTGAAAAGGAAAGTGCTTTTGGTACTTAACTGCCTTCAAAATGAAAAGGAAAGCATCGAGACAAAATAATTGTTTGTATTATTGATAACTGCTGAGTGTGTCACAGAAAAAGAGCATCATGGCCTAGCCTCATGACAGACACTGGCAATATCGCCACAGATGAAGCAGACTGCAACACAGGGTCCAATTCCTTTTGCAGTTACACATATACGGAACAAAGGCTTTCATAGAATAACGAATACAGCTAATAGTAAAAGAAATTCAGGCACACAATGTGATCAGTGAAGAGCCTATGCTCCATTTAGCTCTGATTTTCAGGCCCCTGCAGCAAAATAAAGCATCATGCCATCGGTGCTATATTGCTTGTAGTTTTCGTTTCCAATTCCACTGCTCCACAGGTGCACACATATTAACCACCAAACAAACAAACACATCAATTTTTGAAAGATTTACTCGTTACACCGATTTTCATTTTGAATGGCTTTGCACATTTCCTAGTTCCCTACAGCACGTGTCCCATTGTGATGCACCAGGTATTACCATTGTGGGTTGTCTGCTCACAAAGCTCTCCACTCAGTTCCCCTGTTTTGTTCCACTCGGGGATAACTGCTTGCACTTGAATACAATATATTGTCCATGGCTCCAACTGAGATATTATTTCAGAGTTATGTTTAGTATCTATGTGAGTTACCTAATAACAGAGAAGAACACAAAAAATTTGAAAAGCACGAGTCCAGTGAATGGACTAGCTAAGTAATTAAAATTACATTTAATAGGACAAATCCTAGCAGTTATAGCTGGAATGTTAATAAGGCTTTTAAAGGCAGAGTGAAATGCCTTGCCTGTGTCACATAACTGATAACTCTACATTCATTTCACCTGTGGTTTGAGTGTGAGACCACTCACACCACTGACTTACTGGCTGCTTCTAGCAGCATTAATGAAGTTTTAGGCTAAAGAGGCCTACAGAAACATGATAAATGAGATCTGCTTGCACAGAGAAACAATTGCCTAACCAAATAAGATCAACTAAAAATGCTGTCACAGACAAATATAATTTAATTTCAGATGGAGCCAGTAGGATGGATGATCTAGACAAAGGAAAGAAAAAGACAGAGAGAGAAAAAGGCTTGTGGAAGCTATTAGGTGACTGACAGCAGATGCAACTTGCTGTTTAGAGGCATGGTTGGTTATGTCCCTGTAACTATAGGGTCCCCACAGAATCTAGGAATCCCTTCAACATGCCCCGTTATGTAGTAACAGATTATTTCTCAGGGGTGAGAAGACTCTATAGCTAGGTTCAACATTTTGAGCAAGCATCCATTTCAAAAACCAACTTATTAAGTTACAGTGTATGCCTTTTGCTTCTTTGATCCCTATGGAAATTTACAGAATCATAGAATTGTTTATGTTGGAAAACACCTGTAAGATCATCGAGTCCAACCATAAACCTAACACTGCCCAGTCCATCACTAANTCCCTAGTCCTGCTGGCCACACTATTTCGAATAGAAATACCTTAATTTCTTGTAATTTGGGAATTGAAAACCAGTCTGGGTTTTGGGAAATTATGATCCCTCATTTTCTGGAATTGAATGCCAAAGAATTGTGCGGGGTAACAAATACAAATCATAATTATATGTAGTGGAGTCCTATTATATGAAAATTGTACTGATGTACAAAGCACTAATTATATGGTGACAGATATCTTCCGGTAAACGGCTTCCTTTTTTCCTGTAATAGAACTCATGACCCTATAATTAATATATTATTTATGATCTTTCTCCATGCATTTTTTATGGAGAAGCCTTTTGAGCTGAGTAACAGATCTATCTGTGGAAGAGGCTGTCCACAAGAGGAAGAAAGTGAATTACAACTGATAGAAATTGAAGAGGTAAAGGTGACCACAGTTAACATAAGGCCTCAGCCATGATGATACTGAAAGCCCGGAGTCCCACGAAGAGCACAAATACTTGAATGACATGAGATTTGAATCTAAGTCAGCTTATCACCATGATCACAGATACTGCTGATGTTACAGCTTCTAAGCTTACCCTTGCTTGTATGTGTGAAATACAGAGATTTGGTGGGGCAGACTGCATCACAAATAAATCATCACTAAACTGAGGGAATAAACTCTCATAACATAGCAGTTATTTCTTATTATGGAAAGAGCAAATTATATCCATGCTACTATTTAACTACACAGCTATCTGCCATTTGCTCTGAATACCAGTTGTAATGACTAGACTTTATTACACTGTAATTAGTAGAGATACATTTTTACTTCAGTACTGTTAGCTTTCAGAATTCCATCAGTACGGTATTTTACCGAAAAAAGCATATATCAAAGTCATGGAGTCACAACACGGAAGGAGTCACAACATGCAGGAAGCAGAAGTTACCTCTGTATTGCTGCCTTTCTTCCAGTACAGTATTCTGTAATTCCACGAGCCATAATATTGCTTTAGAGGCCACTTGTCATGTCCATGTTCAGCAAAAGGGCCTATGAAATCCACATGCAGGGATCCAGACTCAGACTTCACTTTTACATCAGGTGGCCCAATGACTGCTAGGTATTAGAATGGTGGAAGAGAAGAAAGAAGAGAATTCAGTTTCACATTGTTTTCAATTTGACATTTTTACACAACCTATGACAATTCACGCTTTAAATAATTTTATCTATTAGAATAAAGTAATTTCCTTTCATGGGTCAGGCATGACCTGTCATGCCCTTACAGAACAGATA